>CAJZCY010000039.1:62500-231351 GCA_914969975.1 Anopheles atroparvus | reverse complement strand
CATAGAGAGATAGTATTTCGGGTAGTTGTAGGAAGTTTGTACCAAGTTTGTTACTGTTTTGGCGTGGACTTAGGAAGTTTTGTACCAAGTTTGTTACTGTTTTTGGCGTGGATTTAGGAAGTTTGTTCCAAGTTTGTTACTGTTTTGGCGTCGTCTTAGGAAGTTTTGTACCAAGTTTGCAAGTGTTTTTGGGGTAGTTTTAAGAAGTTTCTACAAAGTTTGTATTTGACACTCTGTTGCAACTCTGTTGGAATTCGGGGGGGTAGTTGTAGGAAGTTTGTACCAAGTTTGTTACTGTTTTGGCGTGGACTTAGGAAGTTTGTACCAAGTTTGGTGCTGTTTTGGCGTGGACTTAGGAAGTTTGTCCCAAGTTTGGTGCTGTTTTTTGGGTAGTTTTAAGAAGTTTCTACAAAGTTTGTATTTGACACTCTGTTGCAACTCTGTTGGAGTTTGGGTAGTTGTAGGAAGTTTGTACCAAGTTTGTTACTGTTTTGGCGTGGACTTAGGAAGTTTGTACCAAGTTTGCAAGTGTTTTTGGGTAGTTTTAAGAAGTTTCTACAAAGTTTGTATTTGACACTCTGTTGCAACTCTGTTGGAGTTCGGGTAGTTGTAGGAAGTTTGTACCAAGTTTGTTACTGTTTTGGCGTGGACCTTAGGAAGTTTGTACCAAGTTTGTTACTGTTTTGGCGTGGAGTTAGGAAGTTTGTTCCAAGTTTGTTACTGTTTTGGCGTCGTCTTAGGAAGTTTGTACCATGTTTGCAAGTGTTTTTGGGTAGTTTTAAGAAGTTTCTACAAAGTTTGTATTTGACACTCTGTTGCAACTCTGTTGGAATTCGGGTAGTTGTAGGAAGTTTTGTACCAAGTTTGTTACTGTTTTGGCGTGGACTTAGGAAGTTTGTACAAGTTTGGTGCTGTTTTGGCGTGGACTTAGGAAGTTTTGTACCAAGTTTGCAAGTGTTTTTGGGTAGTTTTTAAGAAGTTTCTACAAAGTTTGTATTTGACACTCTGTTGCAACTCTGTTGGAATTCGGGTAGTTGTAGGAAGTTTGTACCAAGTTTGTTACTGTTTTGGCGTGGACTTAGGAAGTTTGTACCAAGTTTGTTACTGTTTTGGCGTGGACTTAGGAAGTTTGTACCAAGTTTGCAAGTGTTTTTGGGTATTTTTAAGAAGTTTCTACAAAGTTTGTATTTGACACTCTGTTGCAACTCTGTTGGAATTCGGGTAGTTTGTAGGAAGTTTGTACCAAGTTTGTTACTGTTTTGGCGTGGACTTAGGAAGTTTGTACCAAGTTTGGTGCTGTTTTGGCGTGGACTTAGGAAGTTTGTACCAAGTTTGCAAGTGTTTTTTGGGTAGTTTTAAGAAGTTTGTACAAAGTTTGTATTTGACACTCTGTTGCAACTCTGTTGGAATTCGGGTAGTTGTAGGAAGTTTGTACCAAGTTTGTTACTGTTTTGGCGTGGACTTAGGAAGTTTGTACCAAGTTTGCAAGTGTTTTTGGGTAGTTTTAAGAAGTTTCTACAAAGTTTGTATTTGACACTCTGTTGCAACTCTGTTGGAATTCGGGTAGTTGTAGGAAGTTTTGTACCAAGTTTGGTGCTGTTTTGGCGTGGACTTAGGAAGTTTGTACCAAGTTTGTTACTATTTTGGCGTGGACTTAGGAAGTTTGTACCAAGTTTGCAAGTGTTTTTGGGTAGTTTTAAGAAGTTTCTACAAAGTTTGTATTTGACACTCTGTTGCAACTCTGTTGGAATTCGGGTTGTTGTAGGAAGTTTGTACCAAGTTTGTTACTGTTTTGGCGTGGACTTAGGAAGTTTGTACCAAGTTTGTTACTGTTTTGGCGTGGAGTTAGGAAGTTTGTTCCAAGTTTGTTACTGTTTTGGCGTCGTCTTAGGAAGTTTGTACCAAGTTTGCAAGTGTTTTTGGGTAGTTTTTAAGAAGTTTCTACAAAGTTTGTATTTGACACTCTGTTGCAACTCTGTTGGAATTCGGGTAGTTGTAGGAAGTTTTGTACCAAGTTTGTTACTGTTTTGGCGTGGACTTAGGAAGTTTGTACCAAGTTTGTTACTGTTTTGGCGTGGAACTTAGGAAGGTTTGTACCAAGTTTGCAAGTGTTTTTTGGGTATTTTTAAGAAGTTTCTACAAAGTTTGTATTTGACACTCTGTTGCAACTCTGTTGGAATTCGGGTAGTTGTAGGAAGTTTTGTACCAAGTTTGTTACTGTTTTGGCGTGGACTTAGGAAGTTTGTACCAAGTTTGGTGCTGTTTTGGCGTGGACTTAGGAAGTTTTGTACCTAGTTTGTTGCTGTTTTGGCGTGGACTTAGGAAGTTTGTACCAAGTTTGTTACTGTTTTGGCGTGGACTTAGGAAGTTTGTACCAAGTTTGTTACTGTTTTGGCGTGGACTTAGGAAGTTTGTACCAAGTTTGTTACTGTTTTGGCGTGGATTTAGGAAGTTTTTTCCAAGTTTGTTACTGTTTTGGCGTCGTCTTAGGAAGTTTGTACCAAGTTTGCAAGTGTTTTTGGGTAGTTTTAAGAAGTTTCTACAAAGTTTGTATTTGACACTCTGTTGCAACTCTGTTGGAATTCGGGTAGTTGTAGGAAGTTTGTACCAAGTTTGTTACTGTTTTGGCGTGGACTTAGGAAGTTTGTACCAAGTTTGGTGCTGTTTTGCGTGGACTTAGGAAGTTTGTACCAAGTTTGGTGCTGTTTTTGGGTAGTTTTAAGAAGTTTCTACAAAGTTTGTATTTGACACTCTGTTGCAACTCTGTTGGAGTTTGGGTAGTTGTAGGAAGTTTGTACCAAGTTTGTTACTGTTTTGGCGTGGACTTAGGAAGTTTGTACCAAGTTTGCAAGTGTTTTTGGGTAGTTTTAGAAGTTTCTACAAAGAGTGTATTTGACACTCTGTTGCAACTCTGTTGGAGTTCGGGTAGTTGTAGGAAGTTTTGTACCAAGTTTGTTACTGTTTTGGCGTGGACTTAGGAAGTTTGTACCAAGTTTGTTTACTGTTTTGGCGTGGAGGTTAGGAAGTTTGTTCCAAGTTTGTTACTGTTTTGGCGTCGTCTTAGGAAGTTTGTACCAAGTTTGCAAGTGTTTTTGGGTATTTTTAAGAAGTTTCTACAAAGTTTGTATTTGACACTCTGTTGCAACTCTGTTGGAATTCGGGTAGTTGTAGGAAGTTTGTACCAAGTTTGTTACTGTTTTGGCGTGGACTTAGGAAGTTTGTACCAAGTTTGGTGCTGTTTTGGCGTGGACTTAGGAAGTTTGTACCAAGTTTGTTACTGTTTTGGCGTGGACTTAGGAAGTTTGTACCAAGTTTGTTACTGTTTTGGCGTGGACTTAGGAAGTTTGTACCAAGTTTGTTACTGTTTTGGCGTGGACTTAGGAAGTTTGTACCAAGTTTGGTGCTGTTTTGGCGTGGACTTAGAAGTTTGTACCAAGTTTGCAAGTGTTTTTTGGGGTAGTTTTAAGAAGTTTCTACAAAGTTTGTATTTGACACTCTGTTGCAACTCTGTTGGAATTCGGGTAGTTGTAGGAATTTTGTACCAAGTTTGTTACTGTTTTGGCGTGGACTTAGGAAGTTTGTACCAAGGTTTGTTACTGTTTTGGCGTGGACTTAGGAAGTTTGTACCAAGTTTGTTACTATTTTGGCGTGGAACTTAGGAAGTTTGTACCAAGTTTGCAAGTGTTTTTGGGTAGTTTTAAGAAGTTTCTACAAAGTTTGTATTTGACACTCTGTTGTAACTCTGTTGGAATTCGGGTAGTTGTAGGAAGTTTGTACCAAGTTTGGTGCTGTTTTGGCGTGGACTTAGGAAGTTTGTACCAAGTTTGTTACTGTTTTGGCGTGGACTTAGGAAGTTTGTACCAAGTTTGGTGCTGTTTTGGCGTGGACTTAGGAAGTTTGTACCAAGTTTGTTACTGTTTTGGCGTGGACTTAGGAAGTTTGTACCAAGTTTGTTACTGTTTTGGCGTGGACTTAGGAGTTTTGTACCAAGTTTGGTGCTGTTTTGGCGTGGACTTAGGAAGTTTGTACCAAGTTTGTTACTGTTTTGGCGTGGACTTAGGAAGTTTGTACCAAGTTTGTTACTGTTTTGGCGTGGACTTAGGAAGTTTGTACCAAGTTTGTTACTGTTTTGGCGTGGACTTAGGAAGTTTGTACCAAGTTTGGTGCTGTTTTGGCGTGGACTTAGGAAGTTTGTACCAAGTTTGCAAGTGTTATTGGGTAGTTTTAAGAAGTTTCTACAAAGTTTGTATTTGACACTCTGTTGCAACTCTGTTGGAATTCGGGGTAGTTGTAGGAAGTTTTGTACCAAGTTTGTTACTGTTTTGGCGTGGACTTAGGAAGTTTGTACCAAGTTTGTTACTGTTTTGGCGTGGACTTAGGAAGTTTGTACCAAGTTTGTTTCTGTTTTGGCGCGGACTTACGAAGTTTGTACCAAGTTTGGTGCTGTTTTGGCGTGAACTTAGGAAGTTTGTACCAAGTTTGTTACTGTTTTGGCGTGGACTTAGAAAGTTTGTATCAAGTTTGGTGCTGTTTTGGCGTGGACTTAGAAAGTTTGTATCAAGTTTGGTGCTGTTTTGGCGTGGACTTAGGAAGTTTGTACCAAGTTTGTTACTGTTTTGGCGTGGACTTAGGAAGTTTGTACCAAGTTTGGTGCTGTTTTGGCGTGGACTTAGGAAGTTTGTATCAAGTTTGTTACTGTTTTGGCGTGGACTTAGGAAGTTTGTACCAAGTTTGTTACTGTTTTGGCGTGGACTTAGGAAGTTTGTACCAAGTTTGTTTACTGTTTTGGCGTGGACTTAGGAAGTTTGTACCAAGTTTGTTACTGTTTTGGCGTGGACTTAGGAAGTTTGTACCAAGTTTGTTACTGTTTTGGCGTGGACTTAGGAAGTTTGTACCAAGTTTGTTACTGTTTTGGCGTGGACTTAGGAAGTTTGTACCAAGTTTGTTTCTGTTTTTGGGTAGTTTTAAGAAGTTTCTACAAAGTTTGTATTTGACACTCTGTTGCAACTCTGTTGGAATTCGGGGTAGTTGTAGGGAAGTTTGTACCAAGTTTGTACTGTTTTGGCGTGGACTTAGGAAGTTTGTACCAAGTTTGGTGCTGTTTTGGCGTGGACTTAGGAAGTTTGTTCCAAGTTTGTTACTGTTTTTGGGTAGTTTTAAGAAGTTTCTACAAAGTTTGTATTTGACACTCTGTTGCAACTCTGTTGGAATTCGGGTAGTTGTAGGAAGTTTGTACCAAGTTTGTTACTGTTTTGGCGTGGACTTAGGAAGTTTGTTCCAAGTTTGTTACTGTTTTGGCGTCGTCTTAGGAAGTTTGTACCAAGTTTGCAAGTGTTTTTGGGTAGTTTTAAGAAGTTTCTACAAAGTTTGTATTTGACACTCTGTTGCAACTCTGTTGGAATTCGGGTAGTTGTAGGAAGTTTGTACCAAGTTTGTTACTGTTTTGGCGTGGACTTAGGAAGTTTGTACCAAGTTTGGTGCTGTTTTGGCGTGGACTTAGGAAGTTTGTACCAAGTTTGTTACTGTTTTTGGGTAGTTTTATGAAGTTTCTACAAAGTTTGTATTTGACACTCTGTTGCAACTCTGTTGGAATTCGGGTAGTTGTAGGAAGTTTGTACCAAGTTTGTTACTGTTTTGGCGTGGACTTAGGAAGTTTGTACCAAGTTTGGTGCTGTTTTGGCGTGGACTTAGGAAGTTTGTACCAAGTTTGTTACTGTTTTTGGGTAGTTTTAAGAAGTTTCTACAAAGTTTGTATTTGACACTCTGTTGCAACTCTGTTGGAATTCGGGTAGTTGTAGGAAGTTTGTACCAAGTTTGTTACTGTTTTGGCGTGGACTTAGGAAGTTTGCACCAAGTTTGTTACTGTTTTGGCGTGGACTTAGGAAGTTTGTACAAAGTTTGGTGCTGTTTTGGCGTGGACTTAGGAAGTTTGTACCAAGTTTGCAAGTGTTTTTGGGTAGTTTTAAGAAGTTTCTACAAATTTTGTATTTGACACTCTGTTGCAACTCTGTTGGAATTCGGGTAGTTGTAGGAAGTTTGTACCAAGTTTGTTACTGTTTTGGCGTGGACTTAGGAAGTTTCTACCAAGTTTGTTACTGTTTTGGCGTGGACTTAGGAAGTTTGTACCAAGTTTGCAAGTGTTTTTGGGTAGTTTTAAGAAGTTTCTACAAAGTTTGTATTTGACACTCTGTTGCAACTCTGTTGGAATTCGGGTAGTTGTAGGAAGTTTGTACCAAGTTTGTTACTGTTTTGGCGTGGACTTAGGAAGTTTGTACCAAGTTTGGTGCTGTTTTGGCGTGGACTTAGGAAGTTTGTACCAAGTTTGCAAGTGTTTTTGGGTAGTTTTAAGAAGTTTCTACAAAGTTTGTATTTGACACTCTGTTGCAACTCTGTTGGAATTCGGGTAGTTGTAGGAAGTTTGTACCAAGTTTGTTACTGTTTTGGCGTGGACTTAGGAAGTTTGTACCAAGTTTGTTACTGTTTTGGCGTGGACTTAGGAAGTTTGTACCAAGTTTGCAAGTGTTTTTGGGTATTTTTAAGAAGTTTCTACAAAGTTTGTATTTGACACTCTGTTGCAACTCTGTTGGAATTCGGGTAGTTGTAGGAAGTTTGTACCAAGTTTGTTACTGTTTTGGCGTGGACTTAGGAAGTTTGTACCAAGTTTGGTGCTGTTTTGGCGTGGACTTAGGAAGTTTGTACCAAGTTTGCAAGTGTTTTTGGGTAGTTTTAAGAAGTTTCTACAAAGTTTGTATTTGACACTCTGTTGCAACTCTGTTGGAATTCGGGTAGTTGTAGGAAGTTTGTACCAAGTTTGTTACTGTTTTGGCGTGGACTTAGGAAGTTTGTACCAAGTTTGGTGCTGTTTTGGCGTGGACTTAGGAAGTTTGTACCAAGTTTGTTACTGTTTTGGCGTGGACTTAGAAAGTTTGTACCAAGTTTGGTACTGTTTTGGCGTGGACTTAGGAAGTTTGTACCAAGTTTGCAAGTGTTTTTGGGTAGTTTTAAGAAGTTTCTACAAAGTTTGTATTTGACACTCTGTTGCAACTCTGTTGGAATTCGGGTAGTTGTAGGAAGTTTGTACCAAGTTTGTTACTGTTTTGGCGTGGACTTAGGAAGTTTGTACCAAGTTTGTTACTGTTTTGGCGTGGACTTAGGAAGTTTGTACCAAGTTTGTTACTGTTTTGGCGTGGACTTAGGAAGTTTGTACCAAGTTTGGTACTGTTTTGGCGTGGACTTAGGAAGTTTGTACCAAGTTTGCAAGTGTTTTTGGGTAGTTTTAAGAAGTTTCTACAAAGTTTGTATTTGACACTCTGTTGCAACTCTGTTGGAATTCGGGTAGTTGTAGGAAGTTTGTACCAAGTTTGGTGCTGTTTTGGCGTGGTCTTAGGAAGTTTGTACCAAGCTTGGTGCTGTTTTGGCGTGGACTTAGGAAGTTTGTACCAAGTTTGCAAGTGTTTTTGGGTAGTTTTAAGAAGTTTCTACAAAGTTTGTATTTGACACTCTGTTGCAACTCTGTTGGAATTCGGGTAGTTGTAGGAAGTTTGTACCAAGTTTGTTACTGTTTTGGCGTGGACTTAGGAAGTTTGTACCAAGTTTGGTGCTGTTTTGGCGTGGACTTAGGAAGTTTGTACCAAGTTTGCAAGTGTTTTTGGGTAGTTTTAAGAAGTTTCTACAAAGTTTGTATTTGACACTCTGTTGCAACTCTGTTGGAATTCGGGTAGTTGTAGGAAGTTTGTACCAAGTTTGTTACTGTTTTGGCGTGGACTTAGGAAGTTTGTACCAAGTTTGTTACTGTTTTGGCGTGGACTTAGGAAGTTTGTACCAAGTTTGTTACTGTTTTGGCGTGGACTTAGGAAGTTTGTACCAAGTTTGGTGCTGTTTTGGCGTGGACTTAGGAAGTTTGTACCAAGTTTGCAAGTGTTTTTGGGTAGTTTTAAGAAGTTTCTACAAAGTTTGTATTTGACACTCTGTTGCAACTCTGTTGGAATTCGGGTAGTTGTAGGAATTTTGTACCAAGTTTGTTACTGTTTTGGCGTGGACTTAGGAAGTTTGTACCAAGTTTGTTACTGTTTTGGCGTGGACTTAGGAAGTTTGTACCAAGTTTGTTACTGTTTTGGCGTGGACTTAGGAAGTTTGTACCAAGTTTGCAAGTGTTTTTGGGTAGTTTTAAGAAGTTTCTACAAAGTTTGTATTTGACACTCTGTTGTAACTCTGTTGGAATTCGGGTAGTTGTAGGAAGTTTGTACCAAGTTTGGTGCTGTTTTGGCGTGGTCTTAGGAAGTTTGTACCAAGCTTGGTGCTGTTTTGGCGTGGACTTAGGAAGTTTGTACCAAGTTTGCAAGTGTTTTTGGGTAGTTTTAAGAAGTTTCTACAAAGTTTGTATTTGTTACTCTGTTGCAACTCTGTTGGAATTCGGGTAGTTGTAGGAAGTTTGTACCAAGTTTGTTACTGTTTTGGCGTGGACTTAGGAAGTTTGTACCAAGTTTGGTGCTGTTTTGGCGTGGACTTAGGAAGTTTGTACCAAGTTTGCAAGTGTTATTGGGTAGTTTTAAGAAGTTTCTACAAAGTTTGTATTTGACACTCTGTTGCAACTCTGTTGGAATTCGGGTAGTTGTAGGAAGTTTGTACCAAGTTTGTTACTGTTTTGGCGTGGACTTAGGAAGTTTGTACCAAGTTTGTTACTGTTTTGGCGTGGACTTAGGAAGTTTGTACCAAGTTTGTTTCTGTTTTGGCGCGGACTTACGAAGTTTGTACCAAGTTTGGTGCTGTTTTGGCGTGGACTTAGGAAGTTTGTACCAAGTTTGTTACTGTTTTGGCGTGGACTTAGAAAGTTTGTATCAAGTTTGGTGCTGTTTTGGCGTGGACTTAGAAAGTTTGTATCAAGTTTGGTGCTGTTTTGGCGTGGACTTAGGAAGTTTGTACCAAGTTTGTTACTGTTTTGGCGTGGACTTAGGAAGTTTGTACCAAGTTTGGTGCTGTTTTGGCGTGGACTTAGGAAGTTTGTATCAAGTTTGTTACTGTTTTGGCGTGGACTTAGGAAGTTTGTACCAAGTTTGTTACTGTTTTGGCGTGGACTTAGGAAGTTTGTACCAAGTTTGTTACTGTTTTGGCGTGGACTTAGGAAGTTTGTACCAAGTTTGTTACTGTTTTGGCGTGGACTTAGGAAGTTTGTACCAAGTTTGTTACTGTTTTGGCGTGGACTTAGGAAGTTTGTACCAAGTTTGTTACTGTTTTGGCGTGGACTTAGGAAGTTTGTACCAAGTTTGTTACTGTTTTTGGGTAGTTTTAAGAAGTTTCTACAAAGTTTGTATTTGACACTCTGTTGCAACTCTGTTGGAATTCGGGTAGTTGTAGGAAGTTTGTACCAAGTTTGTTACTGTTTTGGCGTGGACTTAGGAAGTTTGTACCAAGTTTGGTGCTGTTTTGGCGTGGACTTAGGAAGTTTGTTCCAAGTTTGTTACTGTTTTTGGGTAGTTTTAAGAAGTTTCTACAAAGTTTGTATTTGACACTCTGTTGCAACTCTGTTGGAATTCGGGTAGTTGTAGGAAGTTTGTACCAAGTTTGTTACTGTTTTGGCGTGGACTTAGGAAGTTTGCACCAAGTTTGTTACTGTTTTGGCGTGGACTTAGGAAGTTTGTACCAAGTTTGCAAGTGTTTTTGGGTAGTTTTAAGAAGTTTCTACAAAGTTTGTATTTGACACTCTGTTGCAACTCTGTTGGAATTCGGGTAGTTGTAGGAAGTTTGTACCAAGTTTGTTACTGTTTTGGCGTGGACTTAGGAAGTTTGTACCAAGTTTGGTGCTGTTTTGGCGTGGACTTAGGAAGTTTGTACCAAGTTTGTTACTGTTTTTGGGTAGTTTTATGAAGTTTCTACAAAGTTTGTATTTGACACTCTGTTGCAACTCTGTTGGAATTCGGGTAGTTGTAGGAAGTTTGTACCAAGTTTGTTACTGTTTTGGCGTGGACTTAGGAAGTTTGTACCAAGTTTGGTGCTGTTTTGGCGTGGACTTAGGAAGTTTGTACCAAGTTTGTTACTGTTTTTGGGTAGTTTTAAGAAGTTTCTACAAAGTTTGTATTTGACACTCTGTTGCAACTCTGTTGGAATTCGGGTAGTTGTAGGAAGTTTGTACCAAGTTTGTTACTGTTTTGGCGTGGACTTAGGAAGTTTCTACCAAGTTTGTTACTGTTTTGGCGTGGACTTAGGAAGTTTGTACCAAGTTTGCAAGTGTTTTTGGGTAGTTTTAAGAAGTTTCTACAAAGTTTGTATTTGACACTCTGTTGCAACTCTGTTGGAATTCGGGTAGTTGTAGGAAGTTTGTACCAAGTTTGTTACTGTTTTGGCGTGGACTTAGGAAGTTTGCACCAAGTTTGTTACTGTTTTGGCGTGGACTTAGGAAGTTTGTACAAAGTTTGGTGCTGTTTTGGCGTGGACTTAGGAAGTTTGTACCAAGTTTGCAAGTGTTTTTGGGTAGTTTTAAGAAGTTTCTACAAAGTTTGTATTTGACACTCTGTTGCAACTCTGTTGGAATTCGGGTAGTTGTAGGAAGTTTGTACCAAGTTTGTTACTGTTTTGGCGTGGACTTAGGAAGTTTGTACCAAGTTTGGTGCTGTTTTGGCGTGGACTTAGGAAGTTTGTACCAAGTTTGTTACTGTTTTTGGGTAGTTTTAAGAAGTTTCTACAAAGTTTGTATTTGACACTCTGTTGCAACTCTGTTGGAATTCGGGTAGTTGTAGGAAGTTTGTACCAAGTTTGTTACTGTTTTGGCGTGGACTTAGGAAGTTTGTACCAAGTTT
Organism: Anopheles atroparvus; assembly: GCA_914969975.1. Lineage (NCBI taxonomy): Eukaryota > Metazoa > Arthropoda > Insecta > Diptera > Culicidae > Anopheles > Anopheles atroparvus. The sequence goes on along the minus strand of CAJZCY010000039.1, from coordinate 220,558 downwards.
GGTGCTGTTTTGGCGTGGACTTAGGAAGTTTGTTCCAAGTTTGTTACTGTTTTGGCGTGGACTTAGGAAGTTTGTACCAAGTTTGCAAGTGTTTTTGGGTAGTTTTAAGAAGCTTCTACAAAGTTTGTATTTGACACTCTGTTGCAACTCTGTTGGAATTCGGGTAGTTGTAGGAAGTTTGTACCAAGTTTGTTACTGTTTTGGCGTGGACTTAGGAAGTTTGTACCAAGTTTGGTGCTGTTTTGGCGTGGACTTAGGAAGTTTGTACCAAGTTTGTTACTGTTTTTGGGTAGTTTTAAGAAGTTTCTACAAAGTTTGTATTTGACACTCTGTTGCAACTCTGTTGGAATTCGGGTAGTTGTAGGAAGTTTGTACCAAGTTTGTTACTGTTTTGGCGTGGACTTAGGAAGTTTGTACCAAGTTTGGTGCTGTTTTGGCGTGGACTTAGGAAGTTTGTTCCAAGTTTGTTACTGTTTTTGGGTAGTTTTAAGAAGTTTCTACAAAGTTTGTATTTGACACTCTGTTGCAACTCTGTTGGAATTCGGGTAGTTGTAGGAAGTTTGTACCAAGTTTGTTACTGTTTTGGCGTGGACTTAGGAAGTTTGCACCAAGTTTGTTACTGTTTTGGCGTGGACTTAGGAAGTTTGTACCAAGTTTGTTACTGTTTTGGCGTGGACTTAGGAAGTTTGTACCAAGTTTGTTACTGTTTTTGGGTAGTTTTAAGAAGTTTCTACAAAGTTTGTATTTGACACTCTGTTGCAACTCTGTTGGAATTCGGGTAGTTGTAGGAAGTTTGTACCAAGTTTGTTACTGTTTTGGCGTGGACTTAGGAAGTTTGTACCAAGTTTGGTGCTGTTTTGGCGTGGACTTAGGAAGTTTGTTCCAAGTTTGTTACTGTTTTTGGGTAGTTTTAAGAAGTTTCTACAAAGTTTGTATTTGACACTCTGTTGCAACTCTTTTGGAATTCGGGTAGTTGTAGGAAGTTTGTACCAAGTTTGGTGCTGTTTTGGCGTGGTCTTAGGAAGTTTATACCAAGTTTGGTGCTGTTTTGGCGTGGACTTAGGAAGTTTGTACCAAGTTTGCAAGTGTTTTTGGGTAGTTTTAAGAAGTTTCTACAAAGTTTGTATTTGACACTCTGTTGCAACTCTGTTGGAATTCGGGTAGTTGTAGGAAGTTTGTACCAAGTTTGTTACTGTTTTGGCGTGGTCTTAGGAAGTTTGTACCAAGTTTGGTGCTGTTTTGGCGTGGACTTAGGAAGTTTGTACCAAGTTTGCAAGTGTTTTTGGGTAGTTTTAAGAAGTTTCTACAAAGTTTGTATTTGACACTCTGTTGCAACTCTGTTGGAATTCGGGTAGTTGTAGGAAGTTTGTACCAAGTTTGTTACTGTTTTGGCGTGGACTTAGGAAGTTTGTACCAAGTTTGCAAGTGTTTTTGGGTAGTTTTAAGAAGTTTCTACAAAGTTTTTATTTGACACTCTGTTGCAACTCTGTTGGAATTCGGGTAGTTGTAGGAAGTTTGTACCAAGTTTGTGACTGTTTTGGCGTGGACTTAGGAAGTTTGTACCAAGTTTGCAAGTGTTTTTGGGTAGTTTTAAGAAGTTTCTACAAAGTTTGTATTTGACACTCTGTTGCAACTCTGTTGGAATTCGGGTAGTTGTAGGAAGTTTGTACCAAGTTTGGTGCTGTTTTGGCGTCGTCTTAGGAAGTTTGTTCCAAGTTTGTTACTGTTTTGGCGTAGACTTAGGAAGGTTGTACCAAGTTTGTTACTGTTTTGGCGTGGACTTAGGAAGTTTGTACCAAGTTTGGTGCTGTTTTGGCGTGGACTTAGGAAGTTTGTACCAAGTTTGCAAGTGTTTTTGGGTAGTTTTAAGAAGTTTCTACAAAGTTTGTATTTGACACTCTGTTGCAACTCTGTTGGAATTCGGGTAGTTGTAGGAAGTTTGAACCAAGTTTGTTACTGTTTTGGCGTGGTCTTAGGAAGTTTGTACCAAGTTTGGTGCTGTTTTGGCGTGGACTTAGGAAGTTTGTACCAAGTTTGCAAGTGTTTTTGGGTAGTTTTAAGAAGTTTCTACAAAGTTTGTATTTGACACTCTGTTGCAACTCTGTTGGAATTCGGGTAGTTGTAGGAAGTTTGTACCAAGTTTGTTACTGTTTTGGCGTGGACTTAGGAAGTTTGTACCAAGTTTGGTGCTGTTTTGGCGTGGATTTAGTAAGTTTGTACCAAGTTTGTTATTGTTTTGGCGTGGACTTAGGAAGTTTGTACCAAGTTTGTTACTGTTTTGGCGTGGACTTAGGAAGTTTGTACCAAGTTTGGTGCTGTTTTGGCGTGGACTTAGGAAGTTTGTACCAAGTTTGGTGCTGTTTTGGCGTGGACTTAGGAAGTTTGTACCAAGTTTGCAAGTGTTTTTGGGTAGTTTTAAGAAGTTTCTACAAAGTTTGTATTTGACACTCTGTTGCAACTCTGTTGGAATTCGGGTAGTTGTAGGAAGTTTGTACCAAGTTTGGTGCTGTTTTGGCGTCGTCTTAGGAAGTTTGTTCCAAGTTTGTTACTGTTTTGGCGTAGACTTAGGAAGGTTGTACCAAGTTTGTTACTGTTTTGGCGTGGACTTAGGAAGTTTGTACCAAGTTTGGTGCTGTTTTGGCGTGGACTTAGGAAGTTTGTACCAAGTTTGCAAGTGTTTTTGGGTAGTTTTAAGAAGTTTCTACAAAGTTTGTATTTGACACTCTGTTGCAACTCTGTTGGAATTCGGGTAGTTGTAGGAAGTTTGAACCAAGTTTGTTACTGTTTTGGCGTGGTCTTAGGAAGTTTGTACCAAGTTTGGTGCTGTTTTGGCGTGGACTTAGGAAGTTTGTACCAAGTTTGCAAGTGTTTTTGGGTAGTTTTAAGAAGTTTCTACAAAGTTTGTATTTGACACTCTGTTGCAACTCTGTTGGAATTCGGGTAGTTGTAGGAAGTTTGTACCAAGTTTGTTACTGTTTTGGCGTGGACTTAGGAAGTTTGTACCAAGTTTGGTGCTGTTTTGGCGTGGATTTAGTAAGTTTGTACCAAGTTTGTTATTGTTTTGGCGTGGACTTAGGAAGTTTGTACCAAGTTTGTTACTGTTTTGGCGTGGACTTAGGAAGTTTGTACCAAGTTTGTTACTGTTTTGGCGTGGACTTAGGAAGTTTGTACCAAGTTTGGTGCTGTTTTGGCGTGGACTTAGGAAGTTTGTACCAAGTTTGTTACTGTTTTGGCGTGGACTTAGGAAGTTTGTACCAAGTTTGGTGCTGTTTTGGCGTGGACTTAGGAAGTTTGTACCAAGTTTGCAAGTGTTTTTGGGTAGTTTTAAGAAGTTTCTACAAAGTTTGTATTTGACACTCTGTTGCAACTCTGTTGGAATTCGGGTAGTTGTAGGAAGTTTGTACCAAGTTTGTTACTGTTTTGGCGTGGACTTAGGAAGTTTGTACCAAGTTTGCAAGTGTTTTTGGGTAGTTTTAAGAAGTTTCTACAAAGTTTTTATTTGACACTCTGTTGCAACTCTGTTGGAATTCGGGTAGTTGTAGGAAGTTTGTACCAAGTTTGTGACTGTTTTGGCGTGGACTTAGGAAGTTTGTACCAAGTTTGCAAGTGTTTTTGGGTAGTTTTAAGAAGTTTCTACAAAGTTTGTATTTGACACTCTGTTGCAACTCTGTTGGAATTCGGGTAGTTGTAGGAAGTTTGTACCAAGTTTGGTGCTGTTTTGGCGTCGTCTTAGGAAGTTTGTTCCAAGTTTGTTACTGTTTTGGCGTAGACTTAGGAAGGTTGTACCAAGTTTGTTACTGTTTTGGCGTGGACTTAGGAAGTTTGTACCAAGTTTGGTGCTGTTTTGGCGTGGACTTAGGAAGTTTGTACCAAGTTTGCAAGTGTTTTTGGGTAGTTTTAAGAAGTTTCTACAAAGTTTGTATTTGACACTCTGTTGCAACTCTGTTGGAATTCGGGTAGTTGTAGGAAGTTTGAACCAAGTTTGTTACTGTTTTGGCGTGGTCTTAGGAAGTTTGTACCAAGTTTGGTGCTGTTTTGGCGTGGACTTAGGAAGTTTGTACCAAGTTTGCAAGTGTTTTTGGGTAGTTTTAAGACGTTTCTACAAAGTTTGTATTTGACACTCTGTTGCAACTCTGTTGGAATTCGGGTAGTTGTAGGAAGTTTGTACCAAGTTTGTTACTGTTTTGGCGTGGACTTAGGAAGTTTGTACCAAGTTTGGTGCTGTTTTGGCGTGGATTTAGTAAGTTTGTACCAAGTTTGTTATTGTTTTGGCGTGGACTTAGGAAGTTTGTACCAAGTTTGTTACTGTTTTGGCGTGGACTTAGGAAGTTTGTACCAAGTTTGGTGCTGTTTTGGCGTGGACTTAGGAACTTTGCACCAAGTTTGTTACTGTTTTGGCGTGGACTTAGGAAGTTTGTACCAAGTTTGTTACTGTTTTGGCGTGGACTTAGGAAGTTTGTACCAAGTTTGGTGCTGTTTTGGCGTGGACTTAGGAAGTTTGTACCAAGTTTGTTACTGTTTTGGCGTGGACTTAGGAAGTTTGTACCAAGTTTGGTGCTGTTTTGGCGTGGACTTAGGAAGTTTGTACCAAGTTTGCAAGTGTTTTTGGGTAGTTTTAAGAAGTTTCTACAAAGTTTGTATTTGACACTCTGTTGCAACTCTGTTGGAATTCGGGTAGTTGCAGGAAGTTTGAACCAAGTTTGTTACTGTTTTGGCGTGGTCTTAGGAAGTTTGTACCAAGTTTGGTGCTGTTTTGGCGTGGACTTAGGAAGTTTGTACCAAGTTTGCAAGTGTTTTTGGGTAGTTTTAAGAAGTTTCTACAAAGTTTGTATTTGACACTCTGTTGCAACTCTGTTGGAATTCGGGTAGTTGTAGGAAGTTTGTACCAAGTTTGTTTCTGTTTTGGCGCGGACTTACGAAGTTTGTACCAAGTTTGGTGCTGTTTTGGCGTGGACTTAGGAAGTTTGTACCTAGTTTGTTTCTGTTTTGGCGTGGACTTAGAAAGTTTGTACCAAGTTTGTTACTGTTTTGGCGTGGACTTAGGAAGTTTGTACCAAGTTTGGTGCTGTTTTGGCGTGGACTTAGGAAGTTTGTACCAAGTTTGTTACTGTTTTGGCGTGGACTTAGGAAGTTTGTACCAAGTTTGGTGCTGTTTTGGCGTGGACTTAGGAAGTTTGTACCAAGTTTGCAAGTGTTTTTGGGTAGTTTTAAGAAGTTTCTACAAAGTTTGTATTTGACACTCTGTTGCAACTCTGTTGGAATTCGGGTAGTTGTAGGAAGTTTGTACCAAGTTTGTTTCTGTTTTGGCGCGGACTTACGAAGTTTGTACCAAGTTTGGTGCTGTTTTGGCGTGGACTTAGGAAGTTTGTACCTAGTTTGTTTCTGTTTTGGCGTGGACTTAGGAAGTTTGTACCAAGTTTGTTACTGTTTTGGCGTGGACTTAGGAAGTTTGTACCAAGTTTGGTGCTGTTTTGGCGTGGACTTAGGAAGTTTGTACCAAGTTTGTTACTGTTTTGGCGTGGACTTAGGAAGTTTGTACCAAGTTTGGTGCTGTTTTGGCGTGGACTTAGGAAGTTTGTACCAAGTTTGCAAGTGTTTTTGGGTAGTTTTAAGAAGTTTCTACAAAGTTTGTATTTGACACTCTGTTGCAACTCTGTTGGAATTCGGGTAGTTGTAGGAAGTTTGTACCAAGTTTGTTTCTGTTTTGGCGCGGACTTACGAAGTTTGTACCAAGTTTGGTGCTGTTTTGGCGTGGACTTAGGAAGTTTGTACCTAGTTTGTTTCTGTTTTGGCGTGGACTTAGGAAGTTTGTACCAAGTTTGTTACTGTTTTGGCGTGGACTTAGGAAGTTTGTACCAAGTTTGTTACTGTTTTGGCGTGGACTTAGGAAGTTTGTACCAAGTTTGGTGCTGTTTTGGCGTGGACTTAGGAAGTTTGTACCTAGTTTGGTGCTGTTTTGGCGTGGACTTAGGAAGTTTGTACCAAGTTTGGTGCTGTTTTGGCGTGGACTTAGGAAGTTTGTACCAAGTTTGTTACTGTTTTGGCGTGGACTTAGGAAGTTTGTACCAAGTTTGTTTCTGTTTTGGCGCGGACTTACGAAGTTTGTACCAAGTTTGGTGCTGTTTTGGCGTGGACTTAGGAAGTTTGTACCTAGTTTGTTTCTGTTTTGGCGTGGACTTAGGAAGTTTGTACCAAGTTTGTTACTGTTTTGGCGTGGACTTAGGAAGTTTGTACCAAGTTTGTTACTGTTTTGGCGTGGACTTAGGAAGTTTGTACCAAGTTTGTTTCTGTTTGGCGCGGACTAACGAAGTTTGTACCAAGTTTGGTGCTGTTTTGGCGTGGACTTAGGAAGTTTGTACCAAGTTTGTTACTGTTTTGGCGTGGACTTAGGAAGTTTGTACCAAGTTTGTTACTGTTTTGGCGTGGACTTAGGAACTTTGCACCAAGTTTGTTACTGTTTTGGCGTGGACTTAGGAAGTTTGCACCAAGTTTGTTACTGTTTTGGCGTGGACTTAGGAAGTTTGTACCAAGTTTGTTACTGTTTTGGCGTAGACTTAGGAAGTTTGTACCAAGTTTGTTACTGTTTTGGCGTGGACTTAGGAAGTTTGTACCAAGTTTGTTACTGTTTTGGCGTGGACTTAGGAAGTTTGTACCAAGTTTGGTGCTGTTTTGGCGTGGACTTAGGAACTTTGCACCAAGTTTGTTACTGTTTTGGCGTGGACTTAGGAAGTTTGTACCAAGTTTGTTACTGTTTTGGCGTGGACTTAGGAAGTTTGTACCAAGTTTGTTACTGTTTTGGCGTGGACTTAGGAAGTTTGTACCAAGTTTGTTACTGTTTTGGCGTGGACTTAGGAAGTTTGTACCAAGTTTGGTGCTGTTTTGGCGTGGACTTAGGAAGTTTGTACCAAGTTTGGTGCTGTTTTGGCGTGGACTTAGGAAGTTTGTACCAAGTTTGCAAGTGTTTTTGGGTATTTTTAAGAAGTTTCTACAAAGTTTGTATTTGACACTCTGTTGCAACTCTGTTGGAATTCGGGTAGTTGTAGGAAGTTTGTACCAAGTTTGTTACTGTTTTGGCGTGGTCTTAGGAAGTTTGTACCAAGTTTGCAAGTGTTTTTGGGTAGTTTTAAGAAGTTTCTACAAAGTTTGTATTTGACACTCTGTTGCAACTCTGTTGGAATTCGGGTAGTTGTAGGAAGTTTGTACCAAGTTTGTTACTGTTTTGGCGTGGACTTAGGAAGTTTGTACCAAGTTTGTTACTGTTTTGGCGTCGTCTTAGGAAGTTTGTACCAAGTTTGCAAGTGTTTTTGGGTAGTTTTAAGAAGTTTCTACAAAGTTTGTATTTGACACTCTGTTGCAACTCTGTTGGAATTCGGGTAGTTGTAGGAAGTTTGTACCAAGTTTGTTACTGTTTTGGCGTGGACTTAGGAAGTTTGTACCAAGTTTGCAAGTGTTTTTGGGTAGTTTTAAGAAGTTTCTACAAAGTTTGTATTTGACACTCTGTTGCAACTCTGTTGGAATTCGGGTAGTTGTAGGAAGTTTGTACCAAGTTTGTTACTGTTTTGGCGTGGACTTAGGAAGTTTGTACCAAGTTTGCAAGTGTTTTTGGGTAGTTTTAAGAAGTTTCTACAAAGTTTGTATTTGACACTCTGTTGCAACTCTGTTGGAATTCGGGTAGTTGTAGGAAGTTTGTACCAAATTTGTTACTGTTTTGGCGTGGACTTAGGAAGTTTGTACCAAGTTTGGTGCTGTTTTGGCGTGGATTTAGGAAGTTTGTTCCAAGTTTGTTACTGTTTTGGCGTCGTCTTAGGAAGTTTGTACCAAGTTTGCAAGTGTTTTTGGGTAGTTTTAAGAAGTTTCTACAAAGTTTGTATTTGACACTCTGTTGCAACTCTGTTGGAATTCGGGTAGTTGTAGGAAGTTTGTACCAAGTTTGTTACTGTTTTGGCGTGGACTTAGGAAGTTTGTACCAAGTTTGCAAGTGTTTTTGGGTAGTTTTAAGAAGTTTCTACAAAGTTTGTATTGGACACTCTGTTGCAACTCTGTTGGAATTCGGGTAGTTGTAGGAAGTTTGTACCAAGTTTGTTACTGTTTTGGCGTGGACTTAGGAAGTTTGTACCAAGTTTGCAAGTGTTTTTGGGTAGTTTTAAGAAGTTTCTACAAAGTTTGTATTTGACACTCTGTTGCAACTCTGTTGGAATTCGGGTAGTTGTAGGAAGTTTGTACCAAGTTTGTTACTGTTTTGGCGTGGACTTAGGAAGTTTGTACCAAGTTTGCAAGTGTTTTTGGGTAGTTTTAAGAAGTTTCTACAAAGTTTGTATTTGACACTCTGTTGCAACTCTGTTGGAATTCGGGTAGTTGTAGGAAGTTTGTACCAAGTTTGTTACTGTTTTGGCGTGGACTTAGGAAGTTTGTACCAAGTTTGTTTCTGTTTTGGCGTGGACTTAGGAAGTTTGTACCAAGTTAGTTACTGTTTTGGCGTGGACTTAGGAAAGTTTGTACCAAGTTTGTTACTGTTTTGGCGTGGACTTAGGAAGTTTGTACCTAGTTTGTTTCTGTTTTGGCGTGGACTTAGGAAGTTTGTACCAAGTTTGTTTCTGTTTTGGCGCGGACTTACGAAGTTTGTACCAAGTGTGTTACTGTTTTGGCGTGGACTTAGGAAGTTTGTACCAAGTTTGTTACTGTTTTGGCGTGGACTTAGGAAGTTTGTACCAAGTTTGTTACTGTTTTGGCGTGGACTTAGGAAGTTTGTATCAAGTTTGGTGCTGTTTTGGCGTGGACTTAGGAAGTTTGTACCTAGTTTGGTGCTGTTTTGGCGTGGACTTAGGAAGTTTGTACCAAGTTTGGTGCTGTTTTGGCGTGGACTTAGGAAGTTTGTACCTAGTTTGTTTCTGTTTTGGCGTGGACTTAGGAAGTTTGTACCAAGTTTGTTACTGTTTTGGCGTGGACTTAGGAAGTTTGTACCAAGTTTGTTACTGTTTTGGCGTGGACTTACGAAGTTTGTACCAAGTTTGTTTCTGTTTTGGCGTGGACTTAGGAAGTTTGTACCAAGTTTGTTTCGGTTTTGGCGCGGACTTACGAAGTTTGTACCAAGTTTGGTGCTGTTTTGGCGTGGACTTAGGAAGTTTGTACCAAGTTTGTTACTGTTTTGGCGTGGACTTAGGAAGTTTGTACCAAGTTTGTTTCTGTTTTGGCGCGGACTTACGAAGTTTGTTCCAAGTTTGGTGCTGTTTTGGCGTGGACTTAGAAAGTTTGTATCAAGTTTGGTGCTGTTTTGGCGTGGACTTAGGAAGTTTGTATCAAGTTTGGTGCTGTTTTGGCGTGGACTTAGGAAGTTTGTACCAAGTTTGTTACTGTTTTGGCGTGGACTTAGGAAGTTTGTACCAAGTTTGTTACTGTTTTGGCGTGGACTTAGGAAGTTTGTACCAAGTTTGTTACTGTTTTGGCGTGGACTTAGGAAGTTTGTACCAAGTTTGTTACTGTTTTGGCGTGGACTTAGGCAGTTTGTATCAAGTTTGGTGCTGTTTTGGCGTGGACTTAGAAAGTTTGTATCAAGTTTGGTGCTGTTTTGGCGTGGACTTAGAAAGTTTGTATCAAGTTTGGTGCTGTTTTGGCGTGGACTTAGGAAGTTTGTACCAAGTTTGTTACTGTTTTGGCGTGGACTTAGGAAGTTTGTACCAAGTTTGGTGCTGTTTTGGCGTGGACTTAGGAAGTTTGTACCAAGTTTGTTACTGTTTTGGCGTGGACTTAGGAAGTTTGTACCAAGTTTGTTACTGTTTTGGCGTGGACTTAGGAAGTTTGTACCAAGTTTGGTGCTGTTTTGGCGTGGACTTAGGAAGTTTGTACCAAGTTTGTTACTGTTTTGGCGTGGACTTAGGAAGTTTGTACCAAGTTTGTTACTGTTTTGGCGTGGACTTAGGAAGTTTGTACCAAGTTTGTTACTGTTTTGGCGTGGACTTAGGCAGTTTGTATCAAGTTTGGTGCTGTTTTGGCGTGGACTTAGAAAGTTTGTATCAAGTTTGGTGCTGTTTTGGCGTGGACTTAGAAAGTTTGTATCAAGTTTGGTGCTGTTTTGGCGTGGACTTAGGAAGTTTGTACCAAGTTTGTTACTGTTTTGGCGTGGACTTAGGAAGTTTGTACCAAGTTTGGTGCTGTTTTGGCGTGGACTTAGGAAGTTTGTACCAAGTTTGTTACTGTTTTGGCGTGGACTTAGGAAGTTTGTACCAAGTTTGTTACTGTTTTGGCGTGGACTTAGGCAGTTTGTATCAAGTTTGGTGCTGTTTTGGCGTGGACTTAGAAAGTTTGTATCAAGTTTGGTGCTGTTTTGGCGTGGACTTAGAAAGTTTGTATCAAGTTTGGTGCTGTTTTGGCGTGGACTTAGGAAGTTTGTACCAAGTTTGTTACTGTTTTGGCGTGGACTTAGGAAGTTTGTACCAAGTTTGTTACTGTTTTGGCGTGGACTTAGGAAGTTTGTACCAAGTTTGTTACTGTTTTGGCGTGGACTTAGGAAGTTTGTACCAAGTTTGTTACTGTTTTGGCGTGGACTTAGGCAGTTTGTATCAAGTTTGGTGCTGTTTTGGCGTGGACTTAGAAAGTTTGTATCAAGTTTGGTGCTGTTTTGGCGTGGACTTAGAAAGTTTGTATCAAGTTTGGTGCTGTTTTGGCGTGGACTTAGGAAGTTTGTACCAAGTTTGTTACTGTTTTGGCGTGGACTTAGGAAGTTTGTACCAAGTTTGGTGCTGTTTTGGCGTGGACTTAGGAAGTTTGTACCAAGTTTGTTACTGTTTTGGCGTGGACTTAGGAAGTTTGTACCAAGTTTGTTACTGTTTTGGCGTGGACTTAGGAAGTTTGTACCAAGTTTGGTGCTGTTTTGGCGTGGACTTAGGAAGTTTGTACCAAGTTTGTTACTGTTTTGGCGTGGACTTAGGAAGTTTGTACCAAGTTTGTTACTGTTTTGGCGTGGACTTAGGAAGTTTGTACCAAGTTTGTTACTGTTTTGGCGTGGACTTAGGAAGTTTGTACCAAGTTTGGTGTTGTTTTGGCGTGGACTTAGGAAGTTTGTACCAAGTTTGTTACTGTTTTGGCGTGGACTTAGGAAGTTTGTACCAAGTTTGTTACTGTTTTGGCGTGGACTTAGGAAGTTTGTACCAAGTTTGGTGCTGTTTTGGCGTGGACTTAGGAAGTTTGTACCAAGTTTGTTACTGTTTTGGCGTGGACTTAGGAAGTTTGTACCAAGTTTGGTGCTGTTTTGGCGTGGACTTAGGAAGTTTGTACCTTGTTTGTTACTGTTTTGGCGTGGACTTAGGAAGTTTGTACCAAGTTTGTTACTGTTTTGGCGTGGACTTAGGAAGTTTGTACCAAGTTTGTTACTGTTTTGGCGTGGACTTAGGAAGTTTGTACCAAGTTTGGTGCTGTTTTGGCGTGGACTTAAAAAGTTTGTACCAAGTTTGTTACTGTTTTGGCGTGGACTTAGGAAGTTTGTATCAAGTTTGGTGCTGTTTTGGCGTGGACTTAGGAAGTTTGTACCTAGTTTGTTACTGTTTTGGCGTGGACTTAGGAAGTTTGTACCAAGTTTTTTACTGTTTTGGCGTGGACTTAGGAAGTTTGTACCAAGTTTGTTACTGTTTTGGCGTGGACTTAGGAAGTTTGTATCAAGTTTGGTGCTGTTTTGGCGTGGACTTAGAAAGTTTGTATCAAGTTTGGTGCTGTTTTGGCGTGGACTTAGGAAGTTTGTACCTAGTTTGTTTCTGTTTTGGCGTGGACTTAGGAAGTTTGTATCAAGTTTGGTGCTGTTTTGGCGTGGACTTAGGAAGTTTGTACCAAGTTTGTTACTGTTTTGGCGTGGACTTAGGAAGTTTGTATCAAGTTTGGTGCTGTTTTGGCGTGGACTTAGAAAGTTTGTATCAAGTTTGGTGCTGTTTTGGCGTGGACTTAGAAAGTTTGTATCATGTTTGTTACTGTTTTGGCGTGGACTTAGGAAGTTTGTACCAAGTTTGGTGCTGTTTTGGCGTGGACTTAGGAAGTTTGTACCAAGTTTGTTACTGTTTTGGCGTGGACTTAGGAAGTTTGTACCAAGTTTGTTACTGTTTTGGCGTGGACTTAGGAAGTTTGTACCAAGTTTGGTGCTGTTTTGGCGCGGACTTACGAAGTTTGTACCAAGTTTGGTGATGTTTTGGCGTGGACTTAGGAAGTTTGTATCAAGTTTGGTGCTGTTTTGGCGTGGTCTTAGGAAGTTTGTACCAAGTTTGTTACTGTTTTGGCGTGGACTTAGGAAGTTTGTACCAAGTTTGTTACTGTTTTGGCGTGGACTTAGGAAGTTTGTACCAAGTTTGTTACTGTTTTGGCGTGGACTTAGGAAGTTTGTACCAAGTTTGTTACTGTTTTGGCGTGGACTTAGGAAGTTTGTACCAAGTTTGGTGCTGTTTTGGCGTGGACTTAGGAAGTTTGTACCAAGTTTGGTGCTGTTTTGGCGTGGACTTAGGAAGTTTGTACCAACTTTGTTACTGTTTCGGCGTGGACTTAGGAAGTTTGTACCAAGTTTGGTGCTGTTTTGGCGTGGACTTAGGAAGTTTGTACCAAGTTTGTTACTGTTTTGGCGTGGACTTAGGAAGTTTGTACCAAGTTTGTTACTGTTTTGGCGTGGACTTAGGAAGTTTGTACCAAGTTTGTTACTGTTTTGGCGTGGACTTAGGAAGTTTGTACCAAGTTTGTTACTGTTTTGGCGTGGACTTAGGAAGTTTGTACCAAGTTTGTTACTGTTTTGGCGTGGACTTAGGAAGTTTGTACCAAGTTTGGTGCTGTTTTGGCGTGGACTTAGGAAGTTTGTACCAACTTTGTTACTGTTTCGGCGTGGACTTAGGAAGTTTGTACCAAGTTTGGTGCTGTTTTGGCGTGGACTTAGGAAGTTTGTACCAAGTTTGTTACTGTTTTGGCGTGGACTTAGGAAGTTTGTACCAAGTTTGGTGCTGTTTTGGCGTGGACTTAGGAAGTTTGTACCAAGTTTGTTACTGTTTTGGCGTGGACTTAGGAAGTTTGTACCAAGTTTGTTACTGTTTTGGCGTGGACTTAGGAAGTTTGTACCAAGTTTGGTGCTGTTTTGGCGTGGACTTAGGAAGTTTGTACCAAGTTTGTTACTGTTTTGGCGTGGACTTAGGAAGTTTGTACCAAGTTTGTTACTGTTTTGGCGTGGACTTAGGAAGTTTGTACCAAGTTTGTTACTGTTTTGGCGTGGACTTAGGAAGTTTGTACCAAGTTTGTTACTGTTTTGGCGTGGACTTAGGAAGTTTGTACCAAGTTTGTTACTGTTTTGGCGTGGACTTAGGAAGTTTGTACCAAGTTTGGTGCTGTTTTGGCGTGGACTTAGGAAGTTTGTACCAACTTTGTTACTGTTTCGGCGTGGACTTAGGAAGTTTGTACCAAGTTTGGTGCTGTTTTGGCGTGGACTTAGGAAGTTTGTACCAAGTTTGTTACTGTTTTGGCGTGGACTTAGGAAGTTTGTACCAAGTTTGTTACTGTTTTGGCGTGGACTTAGGAAGTTTGTACCAAGTTTGTTACTGTTTTGGCGTGGACTTAGGAAGTTTGTACCAAGTTTGGTGCTGTTTTGGCGTGGACTTAGGAAGTTTGTACCAAGTTTGTTACTGTTTTGGCGTGGACTTAGGAAGTTTGTACCAAGTTTGTTACTGTTTTGGCGTGGACTTAGGAAGTTTGTACCAAGTTTGTTACTGTTTTGGCGTGGACTTAGGAAGTTTGTACCAAGTTTGTTACTGTTTTGGCGTGGACTTAGGAAGTTTGTACCAAGTTTGTTACTGTTTTGGCGTGGACTTAGTAAGTTTGTACCAAGTTTGGTGCTGTTTTGGCGTGGACTTAGGAAGTTTGTACCAAGTTTGTTACTGTTTTGGCTTGGACTTTGGAAGTTTGTACCAAGCTTGGTGCTGTTTTGGCGTGGACTTAGGAAGTTTGTACCAAGTTTGGTGCTGTTTTGGCGTGGTCTTAGGAAGTTTGTACCAAGTTTGGTGCTGTTTTGGCGTGGACTTAGGAAGTTTGTACCAAGTTTGTTACTGTTTTGGCGTGGACTTAGGAAGTTTGTACCAAGTTTGTTACTGTTTTGGCGTGGACTTAGGAAGTTTGTACCAAGTTTGTTACTGTTTTGGCGTGGACTTAGGAAGTTTGTACCAAGTTTGTTACTGTTTTGGCGTGGACTTAGGAAGTTTGTACCAAGTTTGTTACTGTTTTGGCGTGGACTTAGGAAGTTTGTACCAAGTTTGTTACTGTTTTGGCGTGGACTTAGGAAGTTTGTTCCAAGTTTGTTACTGTTTTGGCGCGGACTTACGAAGTTTGTACCAAGTTTGGTGCTGTTTTGGCGTGGACTTAGGAAGTTTGTACCAAGTTTAATACTGTTTTTGCGTGGACTTAGGAAGTTTGTACCAAGTTTGTTACTGTTTTGGCGTGGACTTAGGAAGTTTGTACCAAGTTTGTTACTGTTTTGGCGTGGACTTAGGAACTTTGCACCAAGTTTGTTACTGTTTTGGCGTGGACTTAGGAAGTTTGTACCAAGTTTGGTGCTGTTTTGGCGTGGACTTAGGAAGTTTGTACCAAGTTTGTTACTGTTTTGGCGTGGACTTACGAAGTTTGTTCCAAGTTTGTTACTGTTTTGGCGCGGACTTACGAAGTTTGTACCAAGTTTGGTGCTGTTTTGGCGTGGACTTAGGAAGTTTGTACCAAGTTTAATACTGTTTTGGCGTGGACTTAGGAAGTTTGTACCAAGTTTGGTGCTGTTTTGGCGTGGACTTAGGAAGTTTGTACCAAGTTTGTTACTGTTTTGGCGTGGACTTAGGAAGTTTGTACCAAGTTTGTTACTGTTTTGGCGTGGACTTAGGAAGTTTGTACCAAGTTTGTTACTGTTTTGGCGTGGACTTACGAAGTTTGCACCAAGTTTGTTACTGTTTTGGCGTGGACTTAGGAAGTTTGTACCAAGTTTGTTACTGTTTTGGCGTGGACTTAGGAAGTTTGTACCAAGTTTGTTACTGTTTTGGCGTGGACTTAGGAAGTTTGTACCAAGTTTGGTGCTGTTTTGGCGTGGACTTAGGAAGTTTGTACCAAGTTTGTTACTGTTTTGGCGTGGACTTAGGAAGTTTGTACCAAGTTTGGTGCTGTTTTGGCGTGGACTTAGGAAGTTTGTACCAAGTTTGTTACTGTTTTGGCGTGGACTTAGGAAGTTTGTACCAAGTTTGTTACTGTTTTGGCGTGGACTTAGGAAGTTTGTTCCAAGTTTGTTACTGTTTTGGCGCGGACTTATGAAGTTTGTACCAAGTTTGTTTCTGTTTTGGCGTGTACTTAGGAAGTTTGTACCAAGTTTGGTGCTGTTTTGGCGTGGACTTAGGAAGTTTGTATCAAGTTTGGTGCTGTTTTGGCGTGGACTTAGAAAGTTTGTATCAAGTTTGTTACTGTTTTGGCGTGGACTTAGGAAGTTTGTACCAAGTTTGTTACTGTTTTGGCGTGGACTTACGAAGTTTGCACCAAGTTTGTTACTGTTTTGGCGTGGACTTAGGAAGTTTGTACCAAGTTTGTTACTGTTTTGGCGTGGACTTAGGAACTTTGCACCAAGTTTGTTACTGTTTTGGCGTGGACTTAGGAAGTTTGTACCAAGTTTGTTACTGTTTTGGCGTGGACTTAGGAAGTTTGTACCAAGTTTGGTGCTGTTTTGGCGTGGACTTAGGAAGTTTGTACCAAGTTTGTTACTGTTTTGGCGTGGACTTAGGAAGTTTGTACCAAGTTTGGTGCTGTTTTGGCGTGGACTTAGGAAGTTTGTACCAAGTTTGTTACTGTTTTGGCGTGGACTTAGGAAGTTTGTACCAAGTTTGTTACTGTTTTGGCGTGGACTTAGGAAGTTTGTTCCAAGTTTGTTACTGTTTTGGCGCGGACTTACGAAGTTTGTACCAAGTTTGGTGCTGTTTTGGCGTGGACTTAGGAAGTTTGTACCAAGTTTGGTGCTGTTTTGGCGTGGACTTACGAAGTTTGTACCAAGTTTGGTGCTGTTTTGGCGTGGACTTAGAAAGTTTGTATCAAGTTTGGTGCTGTTTTGGCGTGGACTTAGGAAGTTTGTACCAAGTTTGGTGCTGTTTTGGCGTGGACTTAGGAAGTTTGTACCAAGTTTGTTACTGTTTTGGCGTGGACTTAGGAAGTTTGTACCAAGTATGTTACTGTTTTGGCGTGGACTTAGGAAGTTTGTACCAAGTTTGGTGATGTTTTGGCGTGGACTTACGAAGTTTCTACCAAGTTTGGTGATGTTTTGGCGTGGACTTAGGAAGTTTGTATCAAGTTTGGTGCTGTTTTGGCGTGGACTTAGGAAGTTTGTACCAAGTTTGGTGATGTTTTGGCGTGGACTTACGAAGTTTGTACCAAGTTTGTTACTGTTTTGGCGTGGACTTAGGAAGTTTGTACCAAGTTTGGTGCTGTTTTGGCGTGGACTTAGGAAGTTTGTACCAAGTTTGTTACTGTTTTGGCGTGGACTTAGGAAGTTTGTTCCAAGTTTGTTACTGTTTTGGCGCGGACTTACGAAGTTTGTACCAAGTTTGGTGCTGTTTTGGCGTGGACTTAGGAAGTTTGTACCAAGTTTAATACTGTTTTTGCGTGGACTTAGGAAGTTTGTACCAAGTTTGTTACTGTTTTGGCGTGGACTTAGGAAGTTTGTACCTAGTTTGTTTCTGTTTTGGCGTGGACTTAGGAAGTTTGTACCAAGTTTGGTGCTGTTTTGGCGTGGACTTAGGAAGTTTGTACCAAGTTTGTTACTGTTTTGGCGTGGACTTAGGAAGTTTGTACCAAGTTTAGTGCTGTTTTGGCGTGGACTTAGGAAGTTTGTACCAAGTTTGTTACCGTTTTGGCGTGGACTTAGGAAGTTTGTACCAAGTTTGGTGCTGTTTTGGCGTGGACTTAGGAAGTTTGTACCAAGTTTGTTACTGTTTTGGCGTGGACTTAGGAAGTTTGTACCAACTTTGTTACTGTTTTGGCGTGGACTTATGAAGTTTGTATCAAGTTTGGTGCTGTTTTGGCGTGGACTTAGGAAGTTTGTACCTAGTTTGTTTCTGTTTTGGCGTGGACTTAGGAAGTTTGTACCAAGTTTGTTACTGTTTTGGCGTGGACTTAGGAAGTTTGTTCCAAGTTTGTTACTGTTTTGGCGTGGACTTAGGAAGTTTGTACCAAGTTTGGTGCTGTTTTGGCGTGGACTTAGAAAGTTTGTATCAAGTTTGGTGCTGTTTTGGCGTGGACTTAGGAAGTTTGTACCCAGTTTGTTACTGTTTTGGCGTGGACTTAGGAAGTTTGTACCAAGTTTGTTACTGTTTTGGCGTGGACTTAGGAAGTTTGTTCCAAGTTTGTTACTGTTTTGGCGTGGACTTAGGAAGTTTGTACCAAGTTTGTTACTGTTTTGGCGTGGACTTAGGAAGTTTGTACCAAGTTTGTTACTGTTTTGGCGTGGACTTAGGAAGTTTGTTCCAAGTTTGTTACTGTTTTGGCGTGGACTTAGGAAGTTTGTACCAAGTTTGGTGCTGTTTTGGCGTGGACTTAGAAAGTTTGTATCAAGTTTGGTGCTGTTTTGGCGTGGACTTAGGAAGTTTGTACCAAGTTTGTTACTGTTTTGGCGTGGACTTAGGAAGTTTGTACCAAGTTTGTTACTGTTTTGGCGTGGACTTAGAAAGTTTGTATCAAGTTTGGTGCTGTTTTGGCGTGGACTTAGGAAGTTTGTACCAAGTTTGTTACTGTTTTGGCGTGGACTTAGGAAGTTTGTACCAAGTTTGTTACTGTTTTGGCGTGGACTTAGGAAGTTTGTACCAAGTTTGTTACTGTTTTGGCGTGGACTTAGGAAGTTTGTACCAAGTTTGTTACTGTTTTGGCGTGGACTTAGGAAGTTTGTTCCAAGTTTGTTACTGTTTTGGCGTGGACTTAGGAAGTTTGTACCAAGTTTGGTGCTGTTTTGGCGTGGACTTAGAAAGTTTGTATCAAGTTTGGTGCTGTTTTGGCGTGGACTTAGGAAGTTTGTACCCAGTTTGTTACTGTTTTGGCGTGGACTTAGGAAGTTTGTACCAAGTTTGTTACTGTTTTGGCGTGGACTTAGGAAGTTTGTACCAAGTTCGGTGCTGTTTTGGCGTGGACTTAGGAAGTTTGTACCAAGTTTGGTGCTGTTTTGGCGTGGACTTAGGAAGTTTGTACCAAGTTTGTTACTGTTTTGGCGTGGACTTAGGAAGTTTGTACCAAGTTTGGTGCTGTTTTGGCGTGGACTTAGGAAGTTTGTACCAAGTTTTGTGCTGTTTTGGCGTGGACTTAGGAAGTTTGTACCAAGTTTGTTACTGTTTTGGCGTGGACTTAGGAAGTTTGTACCAAGTTTGTTACTGTTTTGGCGTGGACTTAGGAAGTTTGTACCAAGTTTGTTACTGTTTTGGCGTGGACTTAGGAAGTTTGTACCAAGTTTGTTACTGTTTTGGCGTGGACTTAGGAAGTTTGTACCAAGTTTGTTACTGTTTTGGCGTGGACTTAGGAAGTTTGTACCAAGTTTGGTGCTGTTTTGGCGTGGACTTAGGAAGTTTGTACCAAGTTTGTTACTGTTTTGGCGTGGACTTAGGAAGTTTGTACTAAGTTTAATAGTGTTTTGGCGTGGACTTAGGAACTTTGCACCAAGTTTGTTACTGTTTTGGCGTGGACTTAGGAAGTTTGTACCAAGTTTGGTGCTGTTTTGGCGTGGACTTAGGAAGTTTGTACCAAGTTTGGTGCTGTTTTGGCGTGGACTTAGGAAGTTTGTATCAAGTTTGGTGCTGTTTTGGCGTGGACTTAGGAAGTTTGTATCAAGTTTGGTGCTGTTTTGGCGTGGACTTAGAAAGTTTGTATCAAGTTTGTTACTGTTTTGGCGTGGACTTAGGAACTTTGCACCAAGTTTGTTACTGTTTTGGCGTGGACTTAGGAAGTTTGTATCAAGTTTGGTGCTGTTTTGGCGTGGTCTTAGGAAGTTTGTTCCAAGTTTGTTTCTGTTTTGGCGCGGACTTAGAAAGTTTGTATCAAGTTTGGTGCTGTTTTGGCGTGGACTTAGGAAGTTTGTACCAAGTTTGTTACTGTTTTGGCGTGGACTTAGGAAGTTTGTACCAAGTTTGTTACTGTTTTGGCGTGGACTTAGGAAGTTTTTACCAAGTTTGGTGCTGTTTTGGCGTGAACTTAGGAAGTTTGTACCAAGTTTGGTGCTGTTTTGGCGTGGACTTAGGAAGTTTGTACCAAGTTTGGTGCTGTTTTGGCGTGGACTTAGGAAGTTTGTACCAAGTTTGTTAGTGTTTTGGCGTGGACTTAGGAACTTTGCACCAAGTTTGTTACTGTTTTGGCGTGGACTTAGGAAGTTTGTACCAAGTTTGGTGCTGTTTTGGCGTGGACTTAGGAAGTTCGTACCAAGTTTGGTGCTGTTTTGGCGTGGACTTAGGAAGTTTGTATCAAGTTTGGTGCTGTTTTGGCGTGGACTTAGGAAGTTTGTATCAAGTTTGGTGCTGTTTTGGCGTGGACTTAGAAAGTTTGTATCAAGTTTGGTGCTGTTTTGGCGTGGACTTAGAAAGTTTGTATCAAGTTTGTTACTGTTTTGGCGTGGACTTAGGAACTTTGCACCAAGTTTGTTACTGTTTTGGCGTGGACTTAGGAAGTTTGTATCAAGTTTGGTGCTGTTTTGGCGTGGACTTAGGAAGTTTGTACCAAGTTTGGTGCTGTTTTGGCGTGGACTTAGGAAGTTTGTACCAAGTTTGTTAGTGTTTTGGCGTGGACTTAGGAACTTTGCACCAAGTTTGTTACTGTTTTGGCGTGGACTTAGGAAGTTTGTACCAAGTTTGGTGCTGTTTTGGCGTGGACTTAGGAAGTTTGTACCAAGTTTGGTGCTGTTTTGGCGTGGACTTAGGAAGTTTGTATCAAGTTTGGTGCTGTTTTGGCGTGGACTTAGGAAGTTTGTATCAAGTTTGGTGCTGTTTTGGCGTGGACTTAGGAAGTTTGTACCAAGTTTGGTGCTGTTTTGGCGTGGACTTAGGAAGTTTGTACCAAGTTTGGTGCTGTTTTGGCGTGGACTTAGGAAGTTTGTACCAAGTTTGTTACTGTTTTGGCGTGGACTTAGGAAGTTTGTATCAAGTTTGGTGCTGTTTTGGCGTGGTCTTAGGAAGTTTGTTCCAAGTTTGTTTCTGTTTTGGCGCGGACTTAGAAAGTTTGTATCAAGTTTGGTGCTGTTTTGGCGTGGACTTAGGAAGTTTGTACCAAGTTTGTTACTGTTTTGGCGTGGACTTAGGAAGTTTGTACCAAGTTTGGTCCTGTTTTGGCGTGCACTTAGGAAGTTTGTACCAAGTTTGTTACTGTTTTGGCGTGGACTTAGGAAGTTTGTACCAAGTTTGTTACTGTTTTGGCGTGGACTTAGGAAGTTTGTACCAAGTTTGGTGCTGTTTTGGCGTGGACTTAGGAAATTTGTACCAAGTTTGTTACTGTTTTGGCGTGGACTTAGGAAGTTTGTATCAAGTTTGGTGCTGTTTTGGCGTGGACTTAGGAAGTTTGTACCAAGTTTGGTGCTGTTTTGGCGCGGACTTACGAAGTTTGTACCAAGTTTGTTACTGTTTTGGCGTGGACTTAGAAAGTTTGTATCAAGTTTGGTGCTGTTTTGGCGTGGACTTAGAAAGTTTGTATCAAGTTTGTTACTGTTTTGGCGTGGACTTAGGAACTTTGCACCAAGTGTGTTACTGTTTTGGCGTGGACTTAGGAAGTTTGTACCAAGTTTGTTACTGTTTTGGCGTGGACTTAGGAAGTTTGTATCAAGTTTGGTGCTGTTTTGGCGTGGTCTTAGGAAGTTTGTTCCAAGTTTGTTTCTGTTTTGGCGCGGACTTAGAAAGTTTGTATCAAGTTTGGTGCTGTTTTGGCGTGGACTTAGGAAGTTTGTACCAAGTTTGTTACTGTTTTGGCGTGGACTTAGGAACTTTGCACCAAGTGTGTTACTGTTTTGGCGTGGACTTAGGAAGTTTGTACCAAGTTTGTTACTGTTTTGGCGTGGACTTAGGAAATTTGTACCAAGTTTGTTACTGTTTTGGCGTGGACTTAGGAAGTTTGTATCAAGTTTGGTGCTGTTTTGGCGTGGACTTAGGAAGTTTGTACCAAGTTTGGTGCTGTTTTGGCGCGGACTTACGAAGTTTGTACCAAGTTTGTTACTGTTTTGGCGTGGACTTAGAAAGTTTGTATCAAGTTTGGTGCTGTTTTGGCGTGGACTTAGGAAGTTTGTACCAAGTTTGGTGCTGTTTTGGCGTGGACTTAGGAAGTTTGTACCAAGTTTGGTGCTGTTTTGGCGTGGACTTAGGAAGTTTTTACCAAGTTTGTTACTGTTTTGGCGTGGACTTAGGAAGTTTGTATCAAGTTTGGTGCTGTTTTGGCGTGGTCTTAGGAAGTTTGTTCCAAGTTTGTTTCTGTTTTGGCGCGGACTTAGAAAGTTTGTATCAAGTTTGGTGCTGTTTTGGCGTGGACTTAGGAAGTTTGTACCAAGTTTGTTACTGTTTTGGCGTGGACTTAGGAAGTTTGTACCAAGTTTGGTGCTGTTTTGGCGTGGACTTAGGAAGTTTGTACCAAGTTTGGTGCTGTTTTGGCGTGGACTTAGGAAGTTTGTACCAAGTTTGTTACTGTTTTGGCGTGGACTTAGGAAGTTTGTACCAAGTTTGTTTCTGTTTTGGCGCGGACTTACGAAGTTTGTACCAAGTTTGGTGCTGTTTTGGCGTGGACTTAGGAAGTTTGTACCAAGTTTGTTACTGTTTTGGCGTGGACTTAGGAAGTTTGTATCAAGTTTGGTGCTGTTTTGGCGTGGACTTAGGAAGTTTGTACCAAGTTTGGTGCTGTTTTGGCGTGGACTTAGGAAGTTTGTACCAAGTTTGTTAGTGTTTTGGCGTGGACTTAGGAAGTTTGTACCTAGTTTGTTTCTGTTTTGGCGCGGACTTAGGAAGTTTGTATCAAGTTTGGTGCTGTTTTGGCGTGGACTTAGGAAGTTTGTACCAAGTTTGTTACTGTTTTGGCGTGGACTTAGGAAGTTTGTACCAAGTTTGTTACTGTTTTGGCGTGGACTTAGGAAGTTTGTACCAAGTTTGGTGCTGTTTTGGCGTGGACTTAGGAAGTTTGTACCAAGTTTGTTACTGTTTTGGCGTGGACTTAGGAAGTTTGTACCAAGTTTGGTGCTGTTTTGGCGTGGACTTAGGAAGTTTGTACCAAGTTTGTTACTGTTTTGGCGTGGTCTTATGAAGTTTGTACCAAGTTGGGTGCTGTTTTGGCGTGGTCTTATGAAGTTTGTACCAAGTTTGTTACTGTTTTGGCGTGGACTTAGGAAGTTTGTACCAAGTTTGGTGCTGTTTTGGCGTGGACTTAGGAAGTTTGTACCAAGTTTGTTACTGTTTTGGCGTGGACTTAGGAAGTTTGTACCAAGTTTGGTGCTGTTTTGGCGTGGACTTAGGAAGTTTGTACCAAGTTTGGTGCTGTTTTGGCGTGGACTTAGGAAGTTTGTACCAAGTTTTTTACTGTTTTGGCGTGGACTTAGGAAGTTTGTACCAAGTTTGGTGCTGTTTTGGCGTGGACTTAGGAAGTTTGTACCAAGTTTGTTACTGTTTTGGCGTGGACTTAGGAAGTTTGTATCAAGTTTGGTGCTGTTTTGGCGTGGACTTAGGAAGTTTGTACCTAGTTTGTTTCTGTTTTGGCGTGGACTTAGGAAGTTTGTACCAAGTTTGGTGCTGTTTTGGCGTGGACTTAGAAAGTTTGTTCCAAGTTTGGTGCTGTTTTGGCGTGGACTTAGGAAGTTTGTACCAAGTTTGTTACTGTTTTGGCGTGGACTTAGGAACTTTGCACCAAGTTTGTTACTGTTTTGGCGTGGACTTAGGAAGTTTGTACCAAGTTTGGTGCTGTTTTGGCGTGGACTTAGGAAGTTTGTACCAAGTTTGGTGCTGTTTTGGCGTGGACTTAGGAAGTTTGTATCAAGTTTGGTGCTGTTTTGGCGTGGACTTAGGAAGTTTGTACCAAGTTTGGTGCTGTTTTGGCGTGGACTTAGGAAGTTTGTACCAAGTTTGGTGCTGTTTTGGCGTGGACTTAGGAAGTTTGTACCAAGTTTGTTACTGTTTTGGCGTGGACTTAGGAACTTTGCACCAAGTTTGTTACTGTTTTGGCGTGGACTTAGGAAGTTTGTACCAAGTTTGGTGCTGTTTTGGCGTGGACTTAGGAAGTTTGTACCAAGTTTGGTGCTGTTTTGGCGTGGACTTAGGAAGTTTGTATCAAGTTTGGTGCTGTTTTGGCGTGGACTTAGGAAGTTTGTATCAAGTTTGGTGCTGTTTTGGCGTGGACTTAGAAAGTTTGTATCAAGTTTGGTGCTGTTTTGGCGTGAACTTAGAAAGTTTGTATCAAGTTTGTTACTGTTTTGGCGTGGACTTAGGAACTTTGCATCAAGTTTGTTACTGTTTTGGCGTGGGCTTAGGAAGTTTGTACCAAGTTTGTTACTGTTTTGGCGTGGACTTAGGAAGTTTGTACCAAGTTTGGTGATGTTTTGGCGTGGACTTAGGAAGTTTGTACCAAGTTTGTTTCTGTTTTGGCGTGGACTTAGGAAGTTTGTACCAAGTTTAATACTGTTTTTGCGTGGACTTAGGAAGTTTGTACCAAGTTTGTTACTGTTTTGGCGTGGACTTAGGAAGTTTGTACCTAGTTTGTTTCTGTTTTGGCGTGGACTTAGGAAGTTTGTACCAAGTTTGGTGCTGTTTTGGCGTGGACTTAGGAAGTTTGTACCAAGTTTGTTACTGTTTTGGCGTGGACTTAGGAAGTTTGTACCAAGTTTAGTGCTGTTTTGGCGTGGACTTAGGAAGTTTGTACCAAGTTTGTTACCGTTTTGGCGTGGACTTAGGAAGTTTGTACCAAGTTTGGTGCTGTTTTGGCGTGGACTTAGGAAGTTTGTACCAAGTTTGTTACTGTTTTGGCGTGGACTTAGGAAGTTTGTACCAACTTTGTTACTGTTTTGGCGTGGACTTATGAAGTTTGTATCAAGTTTGGTGCTGTTTTGGCGTGGACTTAGGAAGTTTGTACCTAGTTTGTTTCTGTTTTGGCGTGGACTTAGGAAGTTTGTACCAAGTTTGTAACTGTTTTGGCGTGGACTTACGAAGTTTGTACCAAGTTTGTTACTGTTTTGGAGTGGACTTAGGAAGTTTGTACCAAGTTTGTTACTGTTTTGGCGTGGACTTAGGAAGTTTGTACCAAGTTTGTTACTGTTTTGGCGTGGACTTAGGAAGTTTGTACCAAGTTTGGTGCTGTTTTGGCGTGGACTTAGGAAGTTTGTACCAAGTTTGTTACTGTTTTGGCGTGGACTTAGAAAGTTTGTATCAAGTTTGGTGCTGTTTTGGCGTGGACTTAGGAAGTTTTTACCAAGTTTGTTACTGTTTTGGCGTGGACTTAGGAAGTTTGTACCAAGTTTGTTACTGTTTTGGCGTGGACTTAGGAAGTTTGTACCAAGTTTGGTGCTGTTTTGGCGTGGACTTAGGAAGTTTGTACCAAGTTTGTTACTGTTTTGGCGTGGACTTAGGAAGTTTGTATCAAGTTTGGTGCTGTTTTGGCGTGGACTTAGAAAGTTTGTATCAAGTTTGGTGCTGTTTTGGCGTGGACTTAGAAAGTTTGTATCAAGTTTGGTGCTGTTTTGGCGTGGACTTAGGAAGTTTGTACCAAGTTTGTTACTGTTTTGGCGTGGACTTAGGAAGTTTGTACCAAGTTTGTTACTGTTTTGGCGTGGACTTAGGAAGTTTGTACCAAGTTTGTTACTGTTTTGGCGTGGACTTAGGAAGTTTGTACCAAGTTTGTTACTGTTTTGGCGTGGACTTAGGAAGTTTGTTCCAAGTTTGTTACTGTTTTGGCGTGGACTTAGGAAGTTTGTACCAAGTTTGGTGCTGTTTTGGCGTGGACTTAGAAAGTTTGTATCAAGTTTGGTGCTGTTTTGGCGTGGACTTAGGAAGTTTGTACCCAGTTTGTTACTGTTTTGGCGTGGACTTAGGAAGTTTGTACCAAGTTTGTTACTGTTTTGGCGTGGACTTAGGAAGTTTGTACCAAGTTCGGTGCTGTTTTGGCGTGGACTTAGGAAGTTTGTACCAAGTTTGGTGCTGTTTTGGCGTGGACTTAGGAAGTTTGTACCAAGTTTGTTACTGTTTTGGCGTGGACTTAGGAAGTTTGTACCAAGTTTGGTGCTGTTTTGGCGTGGACTTAGGAAGTTTGTACCAAGTTTTGTGCTGTTTTGGCGTGGACTTAGGAAGTTTGTACCAAGTTTGTTACTGTTTTGGCGTGGACTTAGGAAGTTTGTACCAAGTTTGTTACTGTTTTGGCGTGGACTTAGGAAGTTTGTACCAAGTTTGTTACTGTTTTGGCGTGGACTTAGGAAGTTTGTACCAAGTTTGTTACTGTTTTGGCGTGGACTTAGGAAGTTTGTACCAAGTTTGGTGCTGTTTTGGCGTGGACTTAGGAAGTTTGTACCAAGTTTGTTACTGTTTTGGAATGGACTTAGGAAGTTTGTACCAAGTTTGGTGCTGTTTTGGCGCGGACTTAGGAAGTTTGTACCAAATTTGTTTCTGTTTTGGCGTGGACTTAGGAAGTTTGTACCAAGTTTGGTGCTGTTTTGGCGTGGACTTAGGAAGTTTGTACCAAGTTTGGTGCTGTTTTGGCGTGGACTTAGGAAGTTTGTACCTAGTTTGTTTCTGTTTTGGCGTGGACTTAGGAACTTTGCACCAAGTTTGTTACTGTTTTGGCGTGGACTTAGGAAGTTTGTACCAAGTTTGGTGCTGTTTTGGCGCGGACTTAGGAAGTTTGTACCAAGTTTGGTGCTGTTTTGGCGTGGACTTAGGAAGTTTGTACCTAGTTTGTTTCTGTTTTGGCGTGGACTTAGGAACTTTGCACCAAGTTTGTTACTGTTTTGGCGTGGACTTAGGAAGTTTGTACCAAGTTTGGTGCTGTTTTGGCGTGGACTTAGGAAGTTTGTACCAAGTTTGTTACTGTTTTGGCGTGGACTTAGGAAGTTTGTACCAAGTTTGTTACTGTTTTGGCGTGGACTTAGGAAGTTTGTACCAAGTTTGGTGCTGTTTTGGCGTGGACTTAGGAAGTTTGTACCAAGTTTGGTGCTGTTTTGGCGTGGACTTAGGAAGTTTGTACCAAGTTTGTTACTGTTTTGGCGTGGACTTAGGAAGTTTGTACCAAGTTTGGTGCTGTTTTGGCGTGGACTTAGGAAGTTTGTACCAAGTTTGTTACTGTTTTGGCGCGGACTTACGAAGTTTGTACCAAGTTTGGTGCTGTTTTGGCGTGGACTTAGGAAGTTTGTACCAAGTTTGTTACTGTTTTGGCGTTGACTTAGGAAGTTTGTACCAAGTTTGGTGCTGTTTTGGCGTGGACTTAGGAAGTTTGTACCAAGTTTGTTACTGTTTTGGCGTGGACTTAGGAAGTTTGTACCAAGTTTGGTGCTGTTTTGTCGTGGACTTAGGAAGTTTGCACCAAGTTTGTTACTGTTTTGGCGTGGACTTAGGAAGTTTGTACCAAGTTTGGTGCTGTTTTGGCGTGGACTTAGGAAGTTTGTACCAAGTTTGTTACTGTTTTGGCGTTGACTTAGGAAGTTTGTACCAAGTTTGGTGCTGTTTTGGCGTGGACTTAGGAAGTTTGTACCAAGTTTGTTACTGTTTTGGCGTGGACTTAGGAAGTTTGTACCAAGTTTGGTGCTGTTTTGTCGTGGACTTAGGAAGTTTGTACCAAGTTTGTTACTGTTTTGGCGCGGACTTACGAAGTTTGTACCAAGTTTGGTGCTGTTTTGGCGTGGACTTAGGAAGTTTGTACCAAGTTTGTTACTGTTTTGGCGTTGACTTAGGAAGTTTGTACCAAGTTTGGTGCTGTTTTGGCGTGGACTTAGGAAGTTTGTACCAAGTTTGTTACTGTTTTGGCGTGGACTTAGGAAGTTTGTACCAAGTTTGTTACTGTTTTGGCGTGGACTTAGGAAGTTTGTACCAAGTTTGGTGCTGTTTTGGCGTGGACTTAGGAAGTTTGTACCAAGTTTGTTACTGTTTTGGCGCGGACTTACGAAGTTTGTACCAAGTTTGGTGCTGTTTTGGCGTGGACTTAGGAAGTTTGTATCAAGTTTGGTGCTGTTTTGGCGTGGACTTAGGAAGTTTGTACCAAGTTTGTTACTGTTTTGGCGTGGACTTAGGAAGTTTGTACCAAGTTTGGTGCTGTTTTGGCGTGGACTTAGGAAGTTTGTACCAAGTTTGTTACTGTTTTGGCGCGGACTTACGAAGTTTGTACCAAGTTTGGTGCTGTTTTGGCGTGGACTTAGGAAGTTTGTATCAAGTTTGTTACTGTTTTGGCGTGGACTTAGGAAGTTTGTACCAAGTTTGTTACTGTTTTGGCGTGGACTTAGGAAGTTTGTACCAAGTTTGTTACTGTTTTGGCGTGGACTTAGGAAGTTTGTACCAAGTTTGTTACTGTTTTGGCGTGGACTTAGGAAGTTTGTACCAAGTTTGTTACTGTTTTGGCGTGGACTTAGGAAGTTTGTACCAAGTTTGGTGCTGTTTTGGCGTGGACTTAGGAAGTTTGTACCAAGTTTGTTACTGTTTTGGCGTGGACTTAAGAAGTTTGTACCAAGTTTGTTACTGTTTTGGCGTGGACTTAGGAAGTTTGTACCAAGTTTGTTACTGTTTTGGCGCGGACTTACGAAGTTTGTACCAAGTTTGGTGCTGTTTTGGCGTGGACTTAGGAAGTTTGTACCAAGTTTGTTACTGTTTTGGCGTTGACTTAGGAAGTTTGTACCAAGTTTGGTGCTGTTTTGGCGTGGACTTAGGAAGTTTGTACCAAGTTTGTTACTGTTTTGGCGTGGACTTAGGAAGTTTGTACCAAGTTTGTTACTGTTTTGGCGTGGACTTAGGAAGTTTGTACCAAGTTTGTTACTGTTTTGGCGTTGACTTAGGAAGTTTGTACCAAGTTTGGTGCTGTTTTGGCGTGGACTTAGGAAGTTTGTACCAAGTTTGTTACTGTTTTGGCGTGGACTTAGGAAGTTTGTACCAAGTTTGTTACTGTTTTGGCGTGGACTTAGGAAGTTTGTACCAAGTTTGGTGCTGTTTTGGCGTGGACTTAGGAAGTTTGTACCAAGTTTGTTACTGTTTTGGCGCGGACTTACGAAGTTTGTACCAAGTTTGGTGCTGTTTTGGCGTGGACTTAGGAAGTTTGTATCAAGTTTGGTGCTGTTTTGGCGTGGACTTAGGAAGTTTGTACCAAGTTTGTTACTGTTTTGGCGTGGACTTAGGAAGTTTGTACCAAGTTTGGTGCTGTTTTGGCGTGGACTTAGGAAGTTTGTACCAAGTTTGTTACTGTTTTGGCGCGGACTTACGAAGTTTGTACCAAGTTTGGTGCTGTTTTGGCGTGGACTTAGGAAGTTTGTATCAAGTTTGGTGCTGTTTTGGCGTGGACTTAAGAAGTTTGTACCAAGTTTGTTACTGTTTTGGCGTGGACTTAGGAAGTTTGTACCAAGTTTGTTACTGTTTTGGCGTGGTCTTACGAAGTTTGTACCAAGTTTGGTGCTGTTTTGTCGTGGACTTAGGAAGTTTGTACCAAGTTTGTTACTGTTTTGGCGCGGACTTACGAAGTTTGTACCAAGTTTGGTGCTGTTTTGGCGTGGACTTAGGAAGTTTGTACCAAGTTTGTTACTGTTTTGGCGTTGACTTAGGAAGTTTGTACCAAGTTTGGTGCTGTTTTGGCGTGGACTTAGGAAGTTTGTACCAAGTTTGTTACTGTTTTGGCGTGGACTTAGGAAGTTTGTACCAAGTTTGTTACTGTTTTGGCGTGGACTTAGGAAGTTTGTACCAAGTTTGTTACTGTTTTGGCGTTGACTTAGGAAGTTTGTACCAAGTTTGGTGCTGTTTTGGCGTGGACTTAGGAAGTTTGTACCAAGTTTGTTACTGTTTTGGCGTGGACTTAGGAAGTTTGTACCAAGTTTGTTACTGTTTTGGCGTGGACTTAGGAAGTTTGTACCAAGTTTGGTGCTGTTTTGGCGTGGACTTAGGAAGTTTGTACCAAGTTTGTTACTGTTTTGGCGCGGACTTACGAAGTTTGTACCAAGTTTGGTGCTGTTTTGGCGTGGACTTAGGAAGTTTGTATCAAGTTTGGTGCTGTTTTGGCGTGGACTTAGGAAGTTTGTACCAAGTTTGTTACTGTTTTGGCGTGGACTTAGGAAGTTTGTACCAAGTTTGGTGCTGTTTTGGCGTGGACTTAGGAAGTTTGTACCAAGTTTGTTACTGTTTTGGCGCGGACTTACGAAGTTTGTACCAAGTTTGGTGCTGTTTTGGCGTGGACTTAGGAAGTTTGTATCAAGTTTGGTGCTGTTTTGGCGTGGACTTAAGAAGTTTGTACCAAGTTTGTTACTGTTTTGGCGTGGACTTAGGAAGTTTGTACCAAGTTTGTTACTGTTTTGGCGTGGTCTTATGAAGTTTGTACCAAGTTTGGTGCTGTTTTGGCGTGGACTTAGGAAGTTTGTACCAAGTTTGGTGCTGTTTTGTCGTGGACTTAGGAAGTTTGTACCAAGTTTGTTACTGTTTTGGCGCGGACTTACGAAGTTTTTACCAAGTTTGGTGCTGTTTTGGCGTGGACTTAGGAAGTTTGTACCAAGTTTGTTACTGTTTTGGCGTTGACTTAGGAAGTTTGTACCAAGTTTGGTGCTGTTTTGGCGTGGACTTAGGAAGTTTGTACCAAGTTTGTTACTGTTTTGGCGTGGACTTAGGAAGTTTGTACCAAGTTTGTTACTGTTTTGGCGTGGACTTAGGAAGTTTGTACCAAGTTTGGTGCTGTTTTGGCGTGGACTTAGGAAGTTTGTACCAAGTTTGTAACTGTTTTGGCGTGGACTTAGGAAGTTTGTACCAAGTTTGGTGCTGTTTTGGCGTGGACTTAGGAAGTTTGTACCAAGTTTGTTACTGTTTTGGCGTGGACTTAGGAAGTTTGTACCAAGTTTGTTACTGTTTTGGCGTGGACTTAGGAAGTTTGTACCAAGTTTGTTACTGTTTTGGCGTGGACTTAGGAAGTTTGTACCAAGTTTGTTACTGTTTTGGCGCGGACTTACGAAGTTTGTACCAAGTTTGGTGCTGTTTTGGCGTGGACTTAGGAAGTTTGTATCAAGTTTGTTACTGTTTTGGCGTGGACTTAGGAAGTTTGTACCAAGTTTGTTACTGTTTTGGCGTGGACTTAGGAAGTTTGTACCAAGTTTGGTGCTGTTTTGGCGTGGACTTAGGAAGTTTGTACCAAGTTTGTTACTGTTTTGGCGTGGACTTAGGAAGTTTGTACCAAGTTTGTTACTGTTTTGGCGTGGACTTAGGAAGTTTGTACCAAGTTTGGTGCTGTTTTGGCGTGGACTTAGGAAGTTTGTACCAAGTTTGTTACTGTTTTGGCGTGGACTTAGGAAGTTTGTACCAAGTTTGGTGCTGTTTTGGCGTGGACTTAGGAAGTTTGTACCAAGTTTGTTACTGTTTTGGCGTGGACTTAGGAAGTTTGTACCAAGTTTGTTACTGTTTTGGCGTGGACTTAGGAAGTTTGTACCAAGTTTGTTACTGTTTTGGCGTGGACTTACGAACTTTGTACCAAGTTTGGTGCTGTTTTGGCGTGGACTTAGGAAGTTTGTACCAAGTTTGTTACTGTTTTGGCGTGGACTTAGGAAGTTTGTACCAAGTTTGTTACTGTTTTGGCGTGGACTTAGGAAGTTTGTACCAAGTTTGGTGCTGTTTTGGCGCGGACTTACGAAGTTTGTACCAAGTTTGGTGATGTTTTGGCGTGGACTTAGGAAGTTTGTATCAAGTTTGGTGCTGTTTTGGCGTGGACTTACGAACTTTGTACCAAGTTTGTTACTGTTTTGGCGTGGACTTAGGAAGTTTGTACCAAGTTTGTTACTGTTTTGGCGTGGACTTAGGAAGTTTGTACCAAGTTTGTTACTGTTTTGGCGTGGACTTAGGAAGTTTGTACCAAGTTTGGTGCTGTTTTGGCGTGGACTTAGGAAGTTTGTACCAAGTTTGTTACTGTTTTGGCGTGGACTTAGGAAGTTTGTACCAAGTTTGTTACTGTTTTGGCGTGGACTTAGGAAGTTTGTACCAAGTGTGGTGCTGTTTTGGCGTGGACTTAGGAAGTTTGTACCAAGTTTGTTACTGTTTTGGCGTGGACTTAGGAAGTTTGTACCAAGTTTGTTACTGTTTTGGCGTGGACTTAGGAAGTTTGTACCAAGTTTGGTACTGTTTTGGCGTGGACTTAGGAAGTTTGTACCAAGTTTGTTTCTGTTTTGGCGCGGACTTACGAAGTTTGTACCAAGTTTGGCGCTGTTTTGGCGTGGACTTAGGAAGTTTGTACCAAGTTTGTTACTGTTTTGGCGTGGACTTAGGAAGTTTGTACCAAGTTTGTTACTGTTTTGGCGTGGACTTAAGAAGTTTGTACCAAGTTTGTTTCTGTTTTGGCGTGGACTTAGGAAGTTTGTACCAAGTTTGGTGCTGTTTTGGCGTGGACTTAGGAAGTTTGTACCAAGTTTGTTACTGTTTTGGCGTGGACTTAGGAAGTTTGTACCAAGTTTGGTGCTGTTTTGGCGTGGACTTAGGAAGTTTGTACCAAGTTTGTTACTGTTTTGGCGTGGACTTAGGAAGTTTGTACCAAGTTTGTTACTGTTTTGGCGTGGACTTAAGAAGTTTGTACCAAGTTTGGTGCTGTTTTGGCGTGGACTTAGGAAGTTTGTATCAAGTTTGGTGCTGTTTTGGCGTGGACTTAGGAAGTTTGTACCTAGTTTGTTTCTGTTTTGGCGTGGACTTAGGAACTTTGCACCAAGTTTGTTACTGTTTTGGCGTGGACTTAGGAAGTTTGTATCAAGTTTGTTACTGTTTTGGCGTGGACTTAGGAAGTTTGTACCAAGTTTGGTGCTGTTTTGGCGTGGACTTAGGAAGTTTGTACCAAGTTTGTTACTGTTTTGGCGTGGACTTAGGAAGTTTGTACCAAGTTTGTTACTGTTTTGGCGTGGACTTAGGAAGTTTGTACCAAGTTTGGTGCTGTTTTGGCGTGGACTTAGGAAGTTTGTACCAAGTTTGTTACTGTTTTGGCGTGGACTTAGGAAGTTTGTACCAAGTTTGTTACTGTTTTGGCGTGGACTTAGGAAGTTTGTACCAAGTTTGGTGCTGTTTTGGCGTGGACTTAGGAAGTTTGTATCAAGTTTGGTGCTGTTTTGGCGTGGACTTAGGAAGTTTGTACCTAGTTTGTTTCTGTTTTGGCGTGGACTTAGGAACTTTGCACCAAGTTTGTTACTGTTTTGGCGTGGACTTAGGAAGTTTGTATCAAGTTTGTTACTGTTTTGGCGTGGACTTAGGAAGTTTGTACCAATTTTGGTGCTGTTTTGGCGTGGACTTAGGAAGTTTGTACCAAGTTTGTTACTGTTTTGGCGTGGACTTAGGAAGTTTGTACCAAGTTTGTTACTGTTTTGGCGTGGACTTAGGAAGTTTGTACCAAGTTTGGTGCTGTTTTGGCGTGGACTTAGGAAGTTTGTACCAAGTTTGTTACTGTTTTGGCGTGGATTTAGGAAGTTTGTACCAAGTTTGTTACTGTTTTGGCGTGGACTTAGGAAGTTTGTACCAAGTTTGTTACTGTTTTGGCGTGGACTTACGAACTTTGTACCAAGTTTGGTGCTGTTTTGGCGTGGACTTAGGAAGTTTGTACCAAGTTTGTTACTGTTTTGGCGTGGACTTAGGAAGTTTGTACCAAGTTTGTTACTGTTTTGGCGTGGACTTAGGAAGTTTGTACCAAGTTTGGTGCTGTTTTGGCGCGGACTTACGAAGTTTGTACCAAGTTTGGTGATGTTTTGGCGTGGACTTAGGAAGTTTGTATCAAGTTTGGTGCTGTTTTGGCGTGGACTTAGGAAGTTTGTACCAAGTTTGTTACTGTTTTGGCGTGGACTTAGGAAGTTTGTACCAAGTTTGTTACTGTTTTGGCGTGGACTTAGGAAGTTTGTACCAAGTTTGTTACTGTTTTGGCGTGGACTTAGGAAGTTTGTACCAAGTTTGGTGCTGTTTTGGCGTGGACTTAGGAAGTTTGTACCAAGTTTGTTACTGTTTTGGCGTGGACTTAGGAAGTTTGTACCAAGTTTGTTACTGTTTTGGCGTGGACTTAGGAAGTTTGTACCAAGTGTGGTGCTGTTTTGGCGTGGACTTAGGAAGTTTGTACCAAGTTTGTTACTGTTTTGGCGTGGACTTAGGAAGTTTGTACCAAGTTTGTTACTGTTTTGGCGTGGACTTAGGAAGTTTGTACCAAGTTTGGTACTGTTTTGGCGTGGACTTAGGAAGTTTGTACCAAGTTTGTTTCTGTTTTGGCGCGGACTTACGAAGTTTGTACCAAGTTTGGCGCTGTTTTGGCGTGGACTTAGGAAGTTTGTACCAAGTTTGTTACTGTTTTGGCGTGGACTTAGGAAGTTTGTACCAAGTTTGTTACTGTTTTGGCGTGGACTTAGGAAGTTTGTACCAAGTTTGTTTCTGTTTTGGCGCGGACTTACGAAGTTTGTACCATGTTTGGTGCTGTTTTGGCGTGGACTTAGGAAGTTTGTACCAAGTTTGTTACTGTTTTGGCGTGGACTTAGGAAGTTTGTACCAAGTTTGGTGCTGTTTTGGCGTGGACTTAGGAAGTTTGTACCAAGTTTGTTACTGTTTTGGCGTGGACTTAGGAAGTTTGTACCAAGTTTGTTACTGTTTTGGCGTGGACTTAGGAAGTTTGTACCAAGTTTGGTGCTGTTTTGGCGTGGACTTAGGAAGTTTGTACCAAGTTTGTTACTGTTTTGGCGTGGACTTAGGAAGTTTGTACCAAGTTTGTTACTGTTTTGGCGTAGACTTAGGAAGTTTGTACCAAGTTTGGTGCTGTTTTGGCGTGGACTTAGGAAGTTTTTATCAAGTTTGGTGCTGTTTTGGCGTGGACTTAGGAAGTTTGTACCAAGTTTGGTGCTGTTTTGGCGTGGACTTAGGAAGTTTGTATCAAGTTTGGTGCTGTCTTGGCGTGGACTTAGGAAGTTTGTACCTAGTTTGTTTCTGTTTTGGCGTGGACTTAGGAAGTTTGTACCAAGTTTGTTTCTGTTTTGGCGCGGACTTACGAAGTTTGTACCAAGTTTGGTGCTGTTTTGGCGTGGACTTAGGAAGTTTGTACCAAGTTTGTTACTGTTTTGGCGTGGACTTAGGAAGTTTGTACCAAGTTTGTTACTGTTTTGGCGTGGACTTAGGAAGTTTGTACCAAGTTTGGTGCTGTTTTGGCGTGGACTTAGGAAGTTTGTACCAAGTTTGTTACTGTTTTTGCGTGGACTTACGAAGTTTGTACCAAGTTTGGTGCTGTTTTGGCGTGGACTTAGGAAGTTTGTACCAAGTTTGTTACTGTTTTGGCGTGGACTTAGGAAGTTTGTACCAAGTTTGTTACTGTTTTGGCGTGGACTTAGGAAGTTTGTACCAAGTTTGGTGCTGTTTTGGCGCGGACTTACGAAGTTTGTACCAAGTTTGGTGATGTTTTGGCGTGGACTTAGGAAGTTTGTACCAAGTTTGTTACTGTTTTGGCGTGGACTTAGGAAGTTTGTACCAAGTTTGTTACTGTTTTGGCGTGGACTTAGGAAGTTTGTACCAAGTTTGGTGCTGTTTTGGCGTGGACTTAGGAAGTTTGTACCAAGTTTGTTACGGTTTTGGCGTGGACTTAGGAAGTTTGTACCAAGTTTGTTACTGTTTTGGCGTGGACTTAGGAAGTTTGTACCAAGTTTGTTACTGTTTTGGCGTGGACTTAGGAAGTTTGTACCAAGTTTGGTGCTGTTTTGGCGTGGACTTAGGAAGTTTGTACCAAGTTTGTTACTGTTTTGGCGTGGACTTAGGAAGTTTGTACCAAGTTTGGTGCTGTTTTGGCGTGGACTTAGGAAGTTTGTACCAAGTTTGTTACTGTTTTGGCGTGGACTTAGGAAGTTTGTACCAAGTTTGTTACTGTTTTGGCGCGGACTTAGGAAGTTTGTACCAAGTTTGGTGCTGTTTTGGCGTGGACTTAGGAAGTTTGTATAAAGTTTGGTGCTGTTTTGGCGTGGACTTAGAAAGTTTGTATCAAGTTTGGTGCTGTTTTGGCGTGGACTTAGAAAGTTTGTATCAAGTTTGGTGCTGTTTTGGCGTGGACTTAGGAAGTTTGTACCTAGTTTGGTGCTGTTTTGGCGTGGACTTAGGAAGTTTGTACCAAGTTTGTTACTGTTTTGGCGTGGACTTAGGAAGTTTGTACCAAGTTTGTTACTGTTTTGGCGTGGACTTAGGAAGTTTGTACCAAGTTTGTTACTGTTTTGGCGTGGACTTAGGAAGTTTGTACCAAGTTTGTTACTGTTTTGGCGTGGACTTAGGAAGTTTGTACCAAGTTTGGTGCTGTTTTGGCGTGGACTTAGGAAGTTTGTATCAAGTTTGGTGCTGTTTTGGCGTGGACTTAGGAAGTTTGTACCTAGTTTGTTTCTGTTTTGGCGTGGACTTAGGAACTTTGCACCAAGTTTGTTACTGTTTTGGCGTGGACTTAGGAAGTTTGTATCAAGTTTGTTACTGTTTTGGCGTGGACTTAGGAAGTTTGTACCAAGTTTGGTGCTGTTTTGGCGTGGACTTAGGAAGGTTGTACCAAGTTTGTTACTGTTTTGGCGTGGACTTAGGAAGTTTGTACCAAGTTTGTTACTGTTTTGGCGTGGACTTAGGAAGTTTGTACCAAGTTTGGTGCTGTTTTGGCGTGGACTTAGGAAGTTTGTACCAAGTTTGTTACTGTTTTGGCGTGGACTTAGGAAGTTTGTACCAAGTTTGTTACTGTTTTGGCGTGGACTTAGGAAGTTTGTACCAAGTTTGGTGCTGTTTTGGCGTGGACTTAGGAAGTTTGTACCAAGTTTGTTACTGTTTTGGCGTGGACTTAGGAAGTTTGTACCAAGTTTGTTACTGTTTTGGCGCGGACTTAGGAAGTTTGTACCAAGTTTGGTGCTGTTTTGGCGTGGACTTAGGAAGTTTGTATCAAGTTTGGTGCTGTTTTGGCGTGGACTTAGGAAGTTTGTACCTAGTTTGGTGCTGTTTTGGCGTGGACTTAGGAAGTTTGTACCAAGTTTGTTACTGTTTTGGCGTGGACTTAGGAAGTTTGTACCAAGTTTGTTACTGTTTTGGCGTGGACTTAGGAAGTTTGTACCAAGTTTGTTACTGTTTTGGCGTGGACTTAGGAAGTTTGTACCAAGTTTGGTGCTGTTTTGGCGTGGACTTAGGAAGTTTGTACCAAGTTTGTTACTGTTTTGGCGTGGACTTAGGAAGTTTGTACCAAGTTTGTTACTGTTTTGGCGTGGACTTAGGAAGTTTGTACCAAGTTTGTTACTGTTTTGGCGTGGACTTACGAACTTTGTACCAAGTTTGGTGCTGTTTTGGCGTGGACTTAGGAAGTTTGTACCAAGTTTGTTACTGTTTTGGCGTGGACTTAGGAAGTTTGTACCAAGTTTGTTACTGTTTTGGCGTGGACTTAGGAAGTTTGTACCAAGTTTGGTGCTGTTTTGGCGTGGACTTAGGAAGTTTGTACCAAGTTTGTTACTGTTTTGGCGTGGACTTAGGAACTTTGCACCAAGTTTGTTACTGTTTTGGCGTGGACTTAGGAAGTTTGTATCAAGTTTGTTACTGTTTTGGCGTGGAATAAGGAAGTTTGTATCAAGTTTGGTGCTGTTTTGGCGTGGACTTAGGAAGTTTGTACCAAGTTTGTTGCTGTTTTGGCGCGGACTAACGAAGTTTGTACCAAGTTTGTTACTGTTTTGGCGTGGACTTAGGAAGTTTGTACCAAGTTTGTTTCTGTTTTGGCGTGGACTTAGGAAGTTTGTACCAAGTTTGTTACTGTTTTGGCGTGGACTTAGGAAGTTTGTATCAAGTTTGGTGCTGTTTTGGCGTGGACTTAGGAAGTTTGTACCAAGTTTGTTACTGTTTTGGCGTGGACTTAGGAAGTTTGTACCAAGTTTGGTGCTGTTTTGGCGTGGACTTAGGAAGTTTGTACCAAGTTTGTTACTGTTTTGGCGTGGACTTACGAAGTTTGTACCAAGTTTGGTGCTGTTTTGGCGTGGACTTAGGAAGTTTGTACCAAGTTTGTTACTGTTTTGGCGCGGACTTACGAACTTTGTACCAAGTTTGGTGCTGTTTTGGCGTGGACTTAGGAAGTTTGTACCAAGTTTGTTACTGTTTTGGCGTGGACTTACGAACTTTGTACCAAGTTTGGTGCTGTTTTGGCGTGGACTTAGGAAGTTTGTACCAAGTTTGTTACTGTCTTGGCGTGGACTTAGGAAGTTTGTACCAAGTTTGTTACTGTTTTGGCGTGGACTTAGGAAGTTTGTACCAAGTTTGGTGCTGTTTTGGCGCGGACTTACGAAGTTTGTACCAAGTTTGGTGATGTTTTGGCGTGGACTTAGGAAGTTTGTATCAAGTTTGTTACTGTTTTGGCGTGGACTTAGGAAGTTTGTACCAAGTTTGGTGCTGTTTTGGCGTGGACTTAGGAAGTTTGTACCAAGTTTGTTACTGTTTTGGCGTGGACTTAGGAAGTTTGTACCAAGTTTGTTACTGTTTTGGCGTGGACTTAGGAAGTTTGTACCAAGTTTGGTGCTGTTTTGGCGTGGACTTAGGAAGTTTGTACCAAGTTTGTTACTGTTTTGGCGTGGACTTAGGAAGTTTGTACCAAGTTTGTTACTGTTTTGGCGCGGACTTAGGAAGTTTGTACCAAGTTTGGTGCTGTTTTGGCGTGGACTTAGGAAGTTTGTATCAAGTTTGGTGCTGTTTTGGCGTGGACTTAGGAAGTTTGTACCTAGTTTGGTGCTGTTTTGGCGTGGACTTAGGAAGTTTGTACCAAGTTTGTTACTGTTTTGGCGTGGACTTAGGAAGTTTGTACCAAGTTTGTTACTGTTTTGGCGTGGACTTAGGAAGTTTGTACCAAGTTTGTTACTGTTTTGGCGTGGACTTAGGAAGTTTGTACCAAGTTTGGTGCTGTTTTGGCGTGGACTTAGGAAGTTTGTACCAAGTTTGTTACTGTTTTGGCGTGGACTTAGGAAGTTTGTACCAAGTTTGTTACTGTTTTGGCGTGGACTTAGGAAGTTTGTACCAAGTTTGTTACTGTTTTGGCGTGGACTTAGGAAGTTTGTACCAAGTTTGCTACTGTTTTGGCGTGGACTTAGGAAGTTTGTACCAAGTTTGGTGCTGTTTTGGCGTGGACTTAGGAAGTTTGTACCAAGTTTGTTACTGTTTTGGCGTGGACTTAGGAAGTTTGTACCAAGTTTGTTACTGTTTTGGCGTGGACTTAGGAAGTTTGTACCAAGTTTGGTGCTGTTTTGGCGTGGACTTAGGAAGTTTGTACCAAGTTTGTTACTGTTTTGGCGTGGACTTAGGAAGTTTGTACCTAGTTTGTTACTGTTTTGGCGTGGACTTAGGAAGTTTGTACCAAGTTTGGTGCTGTTTTGGCGTGGACTTAGGAAGTTTGTACCAAGTTTGTTTCTGTTTTGGCGCGGACTTACGAAGTTTGTACCAAGTTTGGCGCTGTTTTGGCGTGGACTTAGGAAGTTTGTACCAAGTTTGTTTCTGTTTTGGCGCGGACTTACGAAGTTTGTACCATGTTTGGTGCTGTTTTGGCGTGGACTTAGGAAGTTTGTACCAAGTTTGTTACTGTTTTGGCGTGGAGTTAGGAAGTTTGTACCAAGTTTGTTACTGTTTTGGCGTGGACTTAGGAAGTTTGTACCAAGTTTGGTGCTGTTTTGGCGTGGACTTAGGAAGTGTGTACCAAGTTTGTTACTGTTTTGGCGTGGACTTAGGAAGTTTGTACCAAGTTTGTTACTGTTTTGGCGTGGACTTAGGAAGTTTGTACCAAGTTTGGTGCTGTTTTGGCGTGGACTTAGGAAGTTTGTACCAAGTTTGTTACTGTTTTGGCGTGGACTTAGGAAGTTTGTACCAAGTTTGTTACTGTTTTGGCGCGGACTTAGGAAGTTTGTACCAAGTTTGGTGCTGTTTTGGCGTGGACTTAGGAAGTTTGTATCAAGTTTGGTGCTGTTTTGGCGTGGACTTAGGAAGTTTGTACCTAGTTTGGTGCTGTTTTGGCGTGGACTTAGGAAGTTTGTACCAAGTTTGTTACTGTTTTGGCGTGGACTTAGGAAGTTTGTACCAAGTTTGTTACTGTTTTGGCGTGGACTTAGGAAGTTTGTACCAAGTTTGTTACTGTTTTGGCGTGGACTTAGGAAGTTTGTACCAAGTTTGGTGCTGTTTTGGCGTGGACTTAGGAAGTTTGTACCAAGTTTGTTACTGTTTTGGCGTGGACTTAGGAAGTTTGTACCAAGTTTGTTACTGTTTTGGCGTGGACTTAGGAAGTTTGTACCAAGTTTGTTACTGTTTTGGCGTGGACTTACGAACTTTGTACCAAGTTTGGTGCTGTTTTGGCGTGGACTTAGGAAGTTTGTACCAAGTTTGTTACTGTTTTGGCGTGGACTTAGGAAGTTTGTACCAAGTTTGTTACTGTTTTGGCGTGGACTTAGGAAGTTTGTACCAAGTTTGGTGCTGTTTTGGCGTGGACTTAGGAAGTTTGTACCAAGTTTGTTACTGTTTTGGCGTGGACTTAGGAACTTTGCACCAAGTTTGTTACTGTTTTGGCGTGGACTTAGGAAGTTTGTATCAAGTTTGTTACTGTTTTGGCGTGGAATAAGGAAGTTTGTATCAAGTTTGGTGCTGTTTTGGCGTGGACTTAGGAAGTTTGTACCTAGTTTGTTTCTGTTTTGGCGTGGACTTAGGAAGTTTGTACCAAGTTTGTTACTGTTTTGGCGTGGACTTAGGAAGTTTGTATCAAGTTTGGTGCTGTTTTGGCGTGGACTTAGGAAGTTTGTACCAAGTTTGTTACTGTTTTGGCGTGGACTTAGGAAGTTTGTACCAAGTTTGGTGCTGTTTTGGCGTGGACTTAGGAAGTTTGTACCAAGTTTGTTACTGTTTTGGCGTGGACTTACGAAGTTTGTACCAAGTTTGGTGCTGTTTTGGCGTGGACTTAGGAAGTTTGTACCAAGTTTGTTACTGTTTTGGCGCGGACTTACGAACTTTGTACCAAGTTTGGTGCTGTTTTGGCGTGGACTTAGGAAGTTTGTACCAAGTTTGTTACTGTTTTGGCGTGGACTTACGAACTTTGTACCAAGTTTGGTGCTGTTTTGGCGTGGACTTAGGAAGTTTGTACCAAGTTTGTTACTGTCTTGGCGTGGACTTAGGAAGTTTGTACCAAGTTTGTTACTGTTTTGGCGTGGACTTAGGAAGTTTGTACCAAGTTTGGTGCTGTTTTGGCGCGGACTTACGAAGTTTGTACCAAGTTTGGTGATGTTTTGGCGTGGACTTAGGAAGTTTGTATCAAGTTTGGTGCTGTTTTGGCGTGGACTTAGGAAGTTTGTACCAAGTTTGTTACTGTTTTGGCGTGGACTTAGGAAGTTTGTACCAAGTTTGCTACTGTTTTGGCGTGGACTTAGGAAGTTTGTACCAAGTTTGGTGCTGTTTTGGCGTGGACTTAGGAAGTTTGTACCAAGTTTGTTACTGTTTTGGCGTGGACTTAGGAAGTTTGTACCAAGTTTGTTACTGTTTTGGCGTGGACTTAGGAAGTTTGTACCAAGTTTGGTGCTGTTTTGGCGTGGACTTAGGAAGTTTGTACCAAGTTTGTTACTGTTTTGGCGTGGACTTAGGAAGTTTGTACCTAGTTTGTTACTGTTTTGGCGTGGACTTAGGAAGTTTGTACCAAGTTTGGTGCTGTTTTGGCGTGGACTTAGGAAGTTTGTACCAAGTTTGTTTCTGTTTTGGCGCGGACTTACGAAGTTTGTACCAAGTTTGGCGCTGTTTTGGCGTGGACTTAGGAAGTTTGTACCAAGTTTGTTT
The DNA here is from genome assembly GCA_914969975.1 of Anopheles atroparvus. Classification (NCBI taxonomy): domain Eukaryota; kingdom Metazoa; phylum Arthropoda; class Insecta; order Diptera; family Culicidae; genus Anopheles; species Anopheles atroparvus. The sequence goes on along the minus strand of CAJZCY010000039.1, from coordinate 179,624 downwards.
CTGTTTTGGCGCGGACTTACGAAGTTTGTACCATGTTTGGTGCTGTTTTGGCGTGGACTTAGGAAGTTTGTACCAAGTTTGTTACTGTTTTGGCGTGGAGTTAGGAAGTTTGTACCAAGTTTGTTACTGTTTTGGCGTGGACTTAGGAAGTTTGTACCAAGTTTGGTGCTGTTTTGGCGTGGACTTAGGAAGTGTGTACCAAGTTTGTTACTGTTTTGGCGTGGACTTAGGAAGTTTGTACCAAGTTTGTTACTGTTTTGGCGTGGACTTAGGAAGTTTGTACCAAGTTTGGTGCTGTTTTGGCGTGGACTTAGGAAGTTTGTACCAAGTTTGTTACTGTTTTGGCGTGGACTTAGGAAGTTTGTACCAAGTTTGTTACTGTTTTGGCGTGGACTTAGGAAGTTTGTACCAAGTTTGGTGCTGTTTTGGCGTGGACTCAGGAAGTTTGTACCAAGTTTGTTACTGTTTTGGCGTGGACTTAGGAAGTTTGTACCAAGTTTGTTACTGTTTTGGCGTGGACTTAGGAAGTTTGTACCAAGTTTGTTACTGTTTTGGCGTGGACTTAGGAAGTTTGTACCAAGTTTGTTACTGTTTTGGCGTGGACTTAGGAAGTTTGTACCAAGTTTGTTACTGTTTTGGCGTGGACTTAGGAAGTTTGTTCCAAGTTTGTTTCTGTTTTGGCGCGGACTTACGAAGTTTGTACCAAGTTTGGTGCTGTTTTGGCGTGGACTTAGGAAGTTTGTACCAAGTTTGTTACTGTTTTGGCGTGGACTTAGGAAGTTTGTACCAAGTTTGTTACTGTTTTGGCGTGGACTTAGGAAGTTTGTACCAAGTTTGGTGCTGTTTTGGCGTGGACTTAGGAAGTTTGTACCAAGTTTGTTACTGTTTTGGCGTGGACTTAGGAAGTTTGTACCAAGTTTGTTACTGTTTTGGCGTGGACTTAGGAAGTTTGTACCAAGTTTGGTGCTGTTTTGGCGTGGACTTAGGAAGTTTGTACCAAGTTTGTTACTGTTTTGGCGTGGACTTACGAACTTTGTACCAAGTTTGGTGCTGTTTTGACGTGGACATAGGAAGTTTGTATCAAGTTTGGTGCTGTTTTGGCGCGGACTTACGAAGTTTGTACCAAGTTTGTTACTGTTTTGGCGTGGACTTAGGAAGTTTGTACCAAGTTTGTTACTGTTTTGGCGTGGACTTAGGAAGTTTGTACCAAGTTTGTTACTGTTTTGGCGTGGCCTTAGGAAGTTTGTACCAAGTTTGTTACTGTTTTGGCGTGGACTTAGGAAGTTTGTACCAAGTTTGGTGCTGTTTTGGCGCGGACTTACGAAGTTTGTACCAAGTTTGGTGCTGTTTTGGCGTGGACTTAGGAAGTTTGTACCGAGTTTGTTACTGTTTTGGCGTGGACTTAGGAAGTTTGTACCAAGTTTGTTACTGTTTTGGCGTGGACTTAGGAAGTTTGTACCAAGTTTGGTGCTGTTTTGGCGTGGACTTAGGAAGTTTGTACCAGGTTTGGTGCTGTTTTGGCGTGGACTTAGGAAGTTTGTACCAAGTTTGTTACTGTTTTGGCGTGGACTTAGGAAGTTTGTACCAAGTTTGGTGCTGTTTTGGCGCGGACTTACGAAGTTTGTACCAAGTTTGGTGCTGTTTTGGCGTGGATTTAGGAAGTTTGTACCAAGTTTGTTACTGTTTTGGCGTGGACTTAGGAAGTTTGTACCAAGTTTGTTACTGTTTTGGCGTGGACTTAGGAAGTTTGTACCAAGTTTGTTACTGTTTTGACGTGGACTTAGGAAGTTTGTACCAAGTTTGTTACTGTTTTGACGTGGACTTAGGAAGTTTGTACCAAGTTTGGTGCTGTTTTGGCGCGGACTTACGAAGTTTGTACCAAGTTTGGTGCTGTTTTGGCGTGGACTTAGGAAGTTTGTACCAAGTTTGTTACTGTTTTGGCGTGGACTTAGGAAGTTTGTATCAAGTTTGGTGCTGTTTTGGCGTGGACTTAGAAAGTTTGTATCAAGTTTGGTGCTGTTTTGGCGTGGACTTAGAAAGTTTGTATCAAGTTTGGTGCTGTTTTGGCGTGGACTTAGGAAGTTTGTACCTAGTTTGTTTCTGTTTTGGTGTGGACTTAGGAAGTTTGTATCAAGTTTGGTGCTGTTTTGGCGTGGACTTAGGAAGTTTGTACCAAGTTTGTTACTGTTTTGGCGTGGACTTAGGAAGTTTGTATCAAGTTTGGTGCTGTTTTGGCGTGGACTTAGAAAGTTTGTATCAAGTTTGGTGCTGTTTTGGCGTGGACTTAGAAAGTTTGTATCAAGTTTGGTGCTGTTTTGGCGTGGACTTAGGAAGTTTGTACCTAGTTTGGTGCTGTTTTGGCGTGGACTTAGGAAGTTTGTACCAAGTTTGTTACTGTTTTGGCGTGGACTTAGGAAGTTTGTACCAAGTTTGTTACTGTTTTGGCGTGGACTTAGGAAGTTTGTACCAAGTTTGTTACTGTTTTGGCGTGGACTTAGGAAGTTTGTACCAAGTTTGTTACTGTTTTGGCGTGGACTTAGGAAGTTTGTACCAAGTTTGGTGCTGTTTTGGCGTGGACTTAGGAAGTTTGCACCAAGTTTGTTACTGTTTTGGCGTGGACTTACGAAGTTTGTACCAAGTTTGGTGCTGTTTTGGCGTGGACTTAGGAAGTTTGTACCAAGTTTGTTACTGTTTTGGCGTGGACTTAGGAAGTTTGTACCATGTTTGTTACTGTTTTGGCGTGGACTTAGGAAGTTTGTACCAAGTTTGGTGCTGTTTTGGCGCGGACTTACGAAGTTTGTATCAAGTTTGGTGATGTTTTGGCGTGAACTTAGGAAGTTTGTACCAAGTTTGTTACTGTTTTGGCGTGGACTTAGGAAGTTTGTACCAAGTTTGTTACTGTTTTGGCGTGGACTTAGGAAGTTTGTACCAAGTTTGGTGCTGTTTTGGCGTGGACTTAGGAAGTTTGTACCAAGTTTGTTACTGTTTTGGCGTGGACTTAGGAAGTTTGTACCAAGTTTGTTACTGTTTTGGCGTGGACTTAGGAAGTTTGTACCAAGTTTGTTACTGTTTTGGCGTGGACTTAGGAAGTTTGTACCAAGTTTGGTGCTGTTTTGGCGTGGACTTAGGAAGTTTGTACCAAGTTTGTTACTGTTTTGGCGTGGACTTAGGAAGTTTGTACCAAGTTTGTTACTGTTTTGGCGTGGACTTAGGAAGTTTGTACCAAGTTTGTTACTGTTTTGGCGTGGACTTAGGAAGTTTGTACCAAGTTTGTTACTGTTTTGGCGTGGACTTAGGAAGTTTGTACCAAGTTTGGTGCTGTTTTGGCGTGGACTTAGGAAGTTTGTACCAAGTTTGTTACTGTTTTGGCGTGGACTTAGGAAGTTTGTACCAAGTTTGTTACTGTTTTGGCGTGGACTTAGGAAGTTTGTATCAAGTTTGTTACTGTTTTGGCGTGGACTTAGGAAGTTTGTACCAAGTTTGTTACTGTTTTGGCGTGGACTTAGGAAGTTTGTACCAAGTTTGGTGCTGTTTTGGCGTGGACTTAGGAAGTTTGTACCAAGTTTGTTACTGTTTTGGCGTGGACTTAGGAAGTTTGTACCAAGTTTGTTACTGTTTTGGCGTGGACTTAGGAAGTTTGTACCAAGTTTGGTGCTGTTTTGGCGTGGACTTAGGAAGTTTGCACCAAGTTTGTTACTGTTTTGGCGTGGACTTAGGAAGTTTGTATCAAGTTTGGTGCTGTTTTGGCGTGGACTTAGGAAGTTTGTATCAAGTTTGGTGCTGTTTTGGCGTGGACTTAGGAAGTTTGTACCTAGTTTGTTACTGTTTTGGCGTGGACTTAGGAAGTTTGTACCAAGTTTGTTACTGTTTTGGCGTGGACTTAGGAAGTTTGTACCAAGTTTGTTACTGTTTTGGCGTGGACTTAGGAAGTTTGTACCAAGTTTGTTACTGTTTTGGCGTGGACTTAGGAAGTTTGTACCAAGTTTGGTGCTGTTTTGGCGTGGACTTAGGAAGTTTGTACCAAGTTTGTTACTGTTTTGGCGTGGACTTAGGAAGTTTGTACCAAGTTTGTTACTGTTTTGGCGTGGACTTAGGAAGTTTGTACCAAGTTTGGTGCTGTTTTGGCGTGGACTTAGGAAGTTTGCACCAAGTTTGTTACTGTTTTGGCGTGGACTTAGGAAGTTTGTACCAAGTTTGTTACTGTTTTGGCGTGGACTTAGGAAGTTTGTATCAAGTTTGGTGCTGTTTTGGCGTGGACTTAGGAAGTTTGTACCTAGTTTGTTTCTGTTTTGGCGTGGACTTAGGAAGTTTGTACCAAGTTTGTTACTGTTTTGGCGTGGACTTAGGAAGTTTGTACCAAGTTTGTTACTGTTTTGGCGTGGACTTAGGAAGTTTGTATCAAGTTTGGTGCTGTTTTGGCGTGGACTTAGGAAGTTTGTACCAAGTTTGTTACTGTTTTGGCGTGGACTTAGGAAGTTTGTACCAAGTTTGTTACTGTTTTGGCGTGGACTTAGGAAGTTTGTACCAAGTTTGTTACTGTTTTGGCGTGGACTTAGGAAGTTTGTACCAAGTTTGGTGCTGTTTTGGCGTGGACTTAGGAAGTTTGTACCAAGTTTGTTACTGTTTTGGCGTGGACTTAGGAAGTTTGTACCAAGTTTGGTGCTGTTTTGGCGTGGACTTAGGAAGTTTGTACCAAGTTTGTTACTGTTTTGGCGTGGACTTAGGAAGTTTGTACCAAGTTTGTTACTGTTTTGGCGTGGACTTAGGAAGTTTGTACCAAGTTTGTTACTGTTTTGGCGTGGACTTAGGAAGTTTGTACCAAGTTTGGTGCTGTTTTGGCGTGGACTTAGGAAGTTTGTACCAAGTTTGTTACTGTTTTGGCGTGGACTTAGGAAGTTTGTACCAAGTTTGTTACTGTTTTGGCGTGGACTTAGGAAGTTTGTACCAAGTTTGGTGCTGTTTTGGCGTGGACTTAGGAAGTTTGTACCTAGTTTGTTTCTGTTTTGGCGTGGACTTAGGAAGTTTGTACCAAGTTTGTTACTGTTTTGGCGTGGACTTAGGAAGTTTGTACCAAGTTTGTTACTGTTTTGGCGTGGACTTAGGAAGTTTGTATCAAGTTTGGTGCTGTTTTGGCGTGGACTTAGGAAGTTTGTACCAAGTTTGTTACTGTTCTGGCGTGGACTTAGGAAGTTTGTACCAAGTTTGTTACTGTTTTGGCGTGGACTTAGGAAGTTTGTACCAAGTTTGTTACTGTTTTGGCGTGGACTTAGGAAGTTTGTACCAAGTTTGGTGCTGTTTTGGCGTGGACTTAGGAAGTTTGTACCAAGTTTGTTACTGCTTTGGCGTGGACTTAGGAAGTTTGTACCAAGTTTGTTACTGTTTTGGCGTGGACTTAGGAAGTTTGTATCAAGTTTGTTACTGTTTTGGCGTGGACTTAGGAAGTTTGTACCAAGTTTGTTACTGTTTTGGCGTGGACTTAGGAAGTTTGTACCAAGTTTGGTGCTGTTTTGGCGTGGACTTAGGAAGTTTGTACCAAGTTTGTTACTGTTTTGGCGTGGACTTAGGAAGTTTGTACCAAGTTTGTTACTGTTTTGGCGTGGACTTAGGAAGTTTGTACCAAGTTTGGTGCTGTTTTGGCGTGGACTTAGGAAGTTTGCACCAAGTTTGTTACTGTTTTGGCGTGGACTTAGGAAGTTTGTACCAAGTTTGTTACTGTTTTGGCGTGGACTTAGGAAGTTTGTATCAAGTTTGGTGCTGTTTTGGCGTGGACTTAGGAAGTTTGTACCAAGTTTGTTACTGTTTTGGCGTGGACTTAGGAAGTTTGTACCAAGTTTGTTACTGTTTTGGCGTGGACTTAGGAAGTTTGTACCAAGTTTGTTACTGTTTTGGCGTGGACTTAGGAAGTTTGTACCAAGTTTGGTGCTGTTTTGGCGTGGACTTAGGAAGTTTGTACCAAGTTTGTTACTGTTTTGGCGTGGACTTAGGAAGTTTGTACCAAGTTTGTTACTGTTTTGGCGTGGACTTAGGAAGTTTGTATCAAGTTTGTTACTGTTTTGGCGTGGACTTAGGAAGTTTGTACCAAGTTTGTTACTGTTTTGGCGTGGACTTAGGAAGTTTGTACCAAGTTTGTTACTGTTTTGGCGTGGACTTAGGAAGTTTGTATCAAGTTTGTTACTGTTTTGGCGTGGACTTAGGAAGTTTGTACCAAGTTTGTTACTGTTTTGGCGTGGACTTAGGAAGTTTGTACCAAGTTTGGTGCTGTTTTGGCGTGGACTTAGGAAGTTTGTACCAAGTTTGTTACTGTTTTGGCGTGGACTTAGGAAGTTTGTACCAAGTTTGTTACTGTTTTGGCGTGGACTTAGGAAGTTTGTACCAAGTTTGTTACTGTTTTGGCGTGGACTTAGGAAGTTTGTACCAAGTTTGGTGCTGTTTTGGCGTGGACTTAGGAAGTTTGTACCAAGTTTGTTACTGTTTTGGCGTGGACTTAGGAAGTTTGTACCAAGTTTGTTACTGTTTTGGCGTGGACTTAGGAAGTTTGTACCAAGTTTGGTGCTGTTTTGGCGTGGACTTAGGAAGTTTGTACCAAGTTTGTTACTGTTTTGGCGTGGACTTAGGAAGTTTGTACCAAGTTTGTTACTGTTTTGGCGTGGACTTAGGAAGTTTGTATCAAGTTTGTTACTGTTTTGGCGTGGACTTAGGAAGTTTGTACCAAGTTTGTTACTGTTTTGGCGTGGACTTAGGAAGTTTGTACCAAGTTTGTTACTGTTTTGGCGTGGACTTAGGAAGTTTGTACCAAGTTTGGTGCTGTTTTGGCGTGGACTTAGGAAGTTTGTACCAAGTTTGGTGCTGTTTTGGCGTGGACTTAGGAAGTTTGTACCAAGTTTGTTACTGTTTTGGCGTGGACTTAGGAAGTTTGTACCAAGTTTGTTACTGTTTTGGCGTGGACTTAGGAAGTTTGTACCAAGTTTGTTACTGTTTTGGCGTGGACTTAGGAAGTTTGTACCAAGTTTGTTACTGTTTTGGCGTGGACTTAGGAAGTTTGTACCAAGTTTGGTGCTGTTTTGGCGTGGACTTAGGAAGTTTGTACCAAGTTTGTTACTGTTTTGGCGTGGACTTAGGAAGTTTGTACCAAGTTTGTTACTGTTTTGGCGTGGACTTAGGAAGTTTGTATCAAGTTTGTTACTGTTTTGGCGTGGACTTAGGAAGTTTGTACCAAGTTTGTTACTGTTTTGGCGTGGACTTAGGAAGTTTGTACCAAGTTTGGTGCTGTTTTGGCGTGGACTTAGGAAGTTTGTACCAAGTTTGTTACTGTTTTGGCGTGGACTTAGGAAGTTTGTACCAAGTTTGTTACTGTTTTGGCGTGGACTTAGGAAGTTTGTACCAAGTTTGGTGCTGTTTTGGCGTGGACTTAGGAAGTTTGCACCAAGTTTGTTACTGTTTTGGCGTGGACTTAGGAAGTTTGTATCAAGTTTGGTGCTGTTTTGGCGTGGACTTAGGAAGTTTGTATCAAGTTTGGTGCTGTTTTGGCGTGGACTTAGGAAGTTTGTACCTAGTTTGTTACTGTTTTGGCGTGGACTTAGGAAGTTTGTACCAAGTTTGTTACTGTTTTGGCGTGGACTTAGGAAGTTTGTACCAAGTTTGTTACTGTTTTGGCGTGGACTTAGGAAGTTTGTACCAAGTTTGTTACTGTTTTGGCGTGGACTTAGGAAGTTTGTACCAAGTTTGGTGCTGTTTTGGCGTGGACTTAGGAAGTTTGTACCAAGTTTGTTACTGTTTTGGCGTGGACTTAGGAAGTTTGTACCAAGTTTGTTACTGTTTTGGCGTGGACTTAGGAAGTTTGTACCAAGTTTGGTGCTGTTTTGGCGTGGACTTAGGAAGTTTGCACCAAGTTTGTTACTGTTTTGGCGTGGACTTAGGAAGTTTGTACCAAGTTTGTTACTGTTTTGGCGTGGACTTAGGAAGTTTGTATCAAGTTTGGTGCTGTTTTGGCGTGGACTTAGGAAGTTTGTACCTAGTTTGTTTCTGTTTTGGCGTGGACTTAGGAAGTTTGTACCAAGTTTGTTACTGTTTTGGCGTGGACTTAGGAAGTTTGTACCAAGTTTGTTACTGTTTTGGCGTGGACTTAGGAAGTTTGTATCAAGTTTGGTGCTGTTTTGGCGTGGACTTAGGAAGTTTGTACCAAGTTTGTTACTGTTTTGGCGTGGACTTAGGAAGTTTGTACCAAGTTTGTTACTGTTTTGGCGTGGACTTAGGAAGTTTGTACCAAGTTTGTTACTGTTTTGGCGTGGACTTAGGAAGTTTGTACCAAGTTTGGTGCTGTTTTGGCGTGGACTTAGGAAGTTTGTACCAAGTTTGTTACTGTTTTGGCGTGGACTTAGGAAGTTTGTACCAAGTTTGGTGCTGTTTTGGCGTGGACTTAGGAAGTTTGTACCAAGTTTGTTACTGTTTTGGCGTGGACTTAGGAAGTTTGTACCAAGTTTGTTACTGTTTTGGCGTGGACTTAGGAAGTTTGTACCAAGTTTGTTACTGTTTTGGCGTGGACTTAGGAAGTTTGTACCAAGTTTGGTGCTGTTTTGGCGTGGACTTAGGAAGTTTGTACCAAGTTTGTTACTGTTTTGGCGTGGACTTAGGAAGTTTGTACCAAGTTTGTTACTGTTTTGGCGTGGACTTAGGAAGTTTGTACCAAGTTTGGTGCTGTTTTGGCGTGGACTTAGGAAGTTTGTACCTAGTTTGTTTCTGTTTTGGCGTGGACTTAGGAAGTTTGTACCAAGTTTGTTACTGTTTTGGCGTGGACTTAGGAAGTTTGTACCAAGTTTGTTACTGTTTTGGCGTGGACTTAGGAAGTTTGTATCAAGTTTGGTGCTGTTTTGGCGTGGACTTAGGAAGTTTGTACCAAGTTTGTTACTGTTTTGGCGTGGACTTAGGAAGTTTGTACCAAGTTTGTTACTGTTTTGGCGTGGACTTAGGAAGTTTGTACCAAGTTTGTTACTGTTTTGGCGTGGACTTAGGAAGTTTGTACCAAGTTTGGTGCTGTTTTGGCGTGGACTTAGGAAGTTTGTACCAAGTTTGTTACTGTTTTGGCGTGGACTTAGGAAGTTTGTACCAAGTTTGTTACTGTTTTGGCGTGGACTTAGGAAGTTTGTATCAAGTTTGTTACTGTTTTGGCGTGGACTTAGGAAGTTTGTACCAAGTTTGTTACTGTTTTGGCGTGGACTTAGGAAGTTTGTACCAAGTTTGGTGCTGTTTTGGCGTGGACTTAGGAAGTTTGTACCAAGTTTGTTACTGTTTTGGCGTGGACTTAGGAAGTTTGTACCAAGTTTGGTGCTGTTTTGGCGTGGACTTAGGAAGTTTGCACCAAGTTTGTTACTGTTTTGGCGTGGACTTAGGAAGTTTGTACCAAGTTTGTTACTGTTTTGGCGTGGACTTAGGAAGTTTGTATCAAGTTTGGTGCTGTTTTGGCGTGGACTTAGGAAGTTTGTACCAAGTTTGTTACTGTTTTGGCGTGGACTTAGGAAGTTTGTACCAAGTTTGTTACTGTTTTGGCGTGGACTTAGGAAGTTTGTATCAAGTTTGTTACTGTTTTGGCGTGGACTTAGGAAGTTTGTACCAAGTTTGTTACTGTTTTGGCGTGGACTTAGGAAGTTTGTACCAAGTTTGGTGCTGTTTTGGCGTGGACTTAGGAAGTTTGTACCAAGTTTGTTACTGTTTTGGCGTGGACTTAGGAAGTTTGTACCAAGTTTGGTGCTGTTTTGGCGTGGACTTAGGAAGTTTGCACCAAGTTTGTTACTGTTTTGGCGTGGACTTAGGAAGTTTGTACCAAGTTTGTTACTGTTTTGGCGTGGACTTAGGAAGTTTGTATCAAGTTTGGTGCTGTTTTGGCGTGGACTTAGGAAGTTTGTACCAAGTTTGTTACTGTTTTGGCGTGGACTTAGGAAGTTTGTACCAAGTTTGTTACTGTTTTGGCGTGGACTTAGGAAGTTTGTACCAAGTTTGTTACTGTTTTGGCGTGGACTTAGGAAGTTTGTACCAAGTTTGGTGCTGTTTTGGCGTGGACTTAGGAAGTTTGTACCAAGTTTGTTACTGTTTTGGCGTGGACTTAGGAAGTTTGTACCAAGTTTGTTACTGTTTTGGCGTGGACTTAGGAAGTTTGTATCAAGTTTGTTACTGTTTTGGCGTGGACTTAGGAAGTTTGTACCAAGTTTGTTACTGTTTTGGCGTGGACTTAGGAAGTTTGTACCAAGTTTGTTACTGTTTTGGCGTGGACTTAGGAAGTTTGTATCAAGTTTGTTACTGTTTTGGCGTGGACTTAGGAAGTTTGTACCAAGTTTGTTACTGTTTTGGCGTGGACTTAGGAAGTTTGTACCAAGTTTGGTGCTGTTTTGGCGTGGACTTAGGAAGTTTGTACCAAGTTTGTTACTGTTTTGGCGTGGACTTAGGAAGTTTGTTCCAAGTTTGTTACTGTTTTGGCGTGGACTTAGGAAGTTTGTACCAAGTTTGTTACTGTTTTGGCGTGGACTTAGGAAGTTTGTACCAAGTTTGGTGCTGTTTTGGCGTGGACTTAGGAAGTTTGTACCAAGTTTGTTACTGTTTTGGCGTGGACTTAGGAAGTTTGTACCAAGTTTGTTACTGTTTTGGCGTGGACTTAGGAAGTTTGTACCAAGTTTGGTGCTGTTTTGGCGTGGACTTAGGAAGTTTGTACCAAGTTTGTTACTGTTTTGGCGTGGACTTAGGAAGTTTGTACCAAGTTTGTTACTGTTTTGGCGTGGACTTAGGAAGTTTGTATCAAGTTTGTTACTGTTTTGGCGTGGACTTAGGAAGTTTGTACCAAGTTTGTTACTGTTTTGGCGTGGACTTAGGAAGTTTGTACCAAGTTTGTTACTGTTTTGGCGTGGACTTAGGAAGTTTGTACCAAGTTTGGTGCTGTTTTGGCGTGGACTTAGGAAGTTTGTACCTAGTTTGTTTCTGTTTTGGCGTGGACTTAGGAAGTTTGTACCAAGTTTGTTACTGTTTTGGCGTGGACTTAGGAAGTTTGTACCAAGTTTGTTACTGTTTTGGCGTGGACTTAGGAAGTTTGTATCAAGTTTGGTGCTGTTTTGGCGTGGACTTAGGAAGTTTGTACCAAGTTTGTTACTGTTTTGGCGTGGACTTAGGAAGTTTGTACCAAGTTTGTTACTGTTTTGGCGTGGACTTAGGAAGTTTGTACCAAGTTTGTTACTGTTTTGGCGTGGACTTAGGAAGTTTGTACCAAGTTTGGTGCTGTTTTGGCGTGGACTTAGGAAGTTTGTACCAAGTTTGTTACTGTTTTGGCGTGGACTTAGGAAGTTTGTACCAAGTTTGTTACTGTTTTGGCGTGGACTTAGGAAGTTTGTATCAAGTTTGTTACTGTTTTGGCGTGGACTTAGGAAGTTTGTACCAAGTTTGTTACTGTTTTGGCGTGGACTTAGGAAGTTTGTACCAAGTTTGGTGCTGTTTTGGCGTGGACTTAGGAAGTTTGTACCAAGTTTGTTACTGTTTTGGCGTGGACTTAGGAAGTTTGTACCAAGTTTGTTACTGTTTTGGCGTGGACTTAGGAAGTTTGTACCAAGTTTGTTACTGTTTTGGCGTGGACTTAGGAAGTTTGTACCAAGTTTGGTGCTGTTTTGGCGTGGACTTAGGAAGTTTGTACCAAGTTTGTTACTGTTTTGGCGTGGACTTAGGAAGTTTGTACCAAGTTTGTTACTGTTTTGGCGTGGACTTAGGAAGTTTGTACCAAGTTTGGTGCTGTTTTGGCGTGGACTTAGGAAGTTTGTACCAAGTTTGTTACTGTTTTGGCGTGGACCTAGGAAGTTTGTACCAAGTTTGTTACTGTTTTGGCGTGGACTTAGGAAGTTTGTATCAAGTTTGTTACTGTTTTGGCGTGGACTTAGGAAGTTTGTACCAAGTTTGTTACTGTTTTGGCGTGGACTTAGGAAGTTTGTACCAAGTTTGGTGCTGTTTTGGCGTGGACTTAGGAAGTTTGTACCAAGTTTGTTACTGTTTTGGCGTGGACTTAGGAAGTTTGTACCAAGTTTGTTACTGTTTTGGCGTGGACTTAGGAAGTTTGTACCAAGTTTGGTGCTGTTTTGGCGTGGACTTAGGAAGTTTGCACCAAGTTTGTTACTGTTTTGGCGTGGACTTAGGAAGTTTGTACCAAGTTTGTTACTGTTTTGGCGTGGACTTAGGAAGTTTGTATCAAGTTTGGTGCTGTTTTGGCGTGGACTTAGGAAGTTTGTACCTAGTTTGTTTCTGTTTTGGCGTGGACTTAGGAAGTTTGTACCAAGTTTGTTACTGTTTTGGCGTGGACTTAGGAAGTTTGTACCAAGTTTGTTACTGTTTTGGCGTGGACTTAGGAAGTTTGTATCAAGTTTGGTGCTGTTTTGGCGTGGACTTAGGAAGTTTGTACCAAGTTTGTTACTGTTTTGGCGTGGACTTAGGAAGTTTGTACCAAGTTTGTTACTGTTTTGGCGTGGACTTAGGAAGTTTGTACCAAGTTTGTTACTGTTTTGGCGTGGACTTAGGAAGTTTGTACCAAGTTTGGTGCTGTTTTGGCGTGGACTTAGGAAGTTTGTACCAAGTTTGTTACTGTTTTGGCGTGGACTTAGGAAGTTTGTACCAAGTTTGGTGCTGTTTTGGCGTGGACTTAGGAAGTTTGTACCAAGTTTGTTACTGTTTTGGCGTGGACTTAGGAAGTTTGTACCAAGTTTGTTACTGTTTTGGCGTGGACTTAGGAAGTTTGTACCAAGTTTGGTGCTGTTTTGGCGTGGACTTAGGAAGTTTGTACAAAGTTTGTTACTGTTTTGGCGTGGACTTAGGAAGTTTGTACCAAGTTTGTTACTGTTTTGGCGTGGACTTAGGAAGTTTGTACCAAGTATGGTGCTGTTTTGGCGTGGAATTAGGAAGTTTGTACCAAGTTTGTTACTGTTTTGGCGTGGACTTAGGAAGTTTGTACCAAGTTTGTTACTGTTTTGGCGTGGACTTAGGAAGTTTGTATCAAGTTTGTTACTGTTTTGGCGTGGACTTAGGAAGTTTGTACCAAGTTTGTTACTGTTTTGGCGTGGACTTAGGAAGTTTGTACCAAGTTTGGTGCTGTTTTGGCGTGGACTTAGGAAGTTTGTACCAAGTTTGTTACTGTTTTGGCGTGGACTTAGGAAGTTTGTACCAAGTTTGTTACTGTTTTGGCGTGGACTTAGGAAGTTTGTATCAAGTTTGTTACTGTTTTGGCGTGGACTTAGGAAGTTTGTACCAAGTTTGTTACTGTTTTGGCGTGGACTTAGGAAGTTTGTACCAAGTTTGTTACTGTTTTGGCGTGGACTTAGGAAGTTTGTACCAAGTTTGGTGCTGTTTTGGCGTGGACTTAGGAAGTTTGTACCAAGTTTGTTACTGTTTTGGCGTGGACTTAGGAAGTTTGTACCAAGTTTGTTACTGTTTTGGCGTGGACTTAGGAAGTTTGTATCAAGTTTGTTACTGTTTTGGCGTGGACTTAGGAAGTTTGTACCAAGTTTGTTACTGTTTTGGCGTGGACTTAGGAAGTTTGTATCAAGTTTGTTACTGTTTTGGCGTGGACTTAGGAAGTTTGTACCAAGTTTGTTACTGTTTTGGCGTGGACTTAGGAAGTTTGTACCAAGTTTGGTGCTGTTTTGGCGTGGACTTAGGAAGTTTGTACCAAGTTTGTTACTGTTTTGGCGTGGACTTAGGAAGTTTGTACCAAGTTTGTTACTGTTTTGGCGTGGACTTAGGAAGTTTGTACCAAGTTTGGTGCTGTTTTGGCGTGGACTTAGGAAGTTTGCACCAAGTTTGTTACTGTTTTGGCGTGGACTTAGGAAGTTTGTACCAAGTTTGTTACTGTTTTGGCGTGGACTTAGGAAGTTTGTATCAAGTTTGGTGCTGTTTTGGCGTGGACTTAGGAAGTTTGTACCAAGTTTGTTACTGTTTTGGCGTGGACTTAGGAAGTTTGTACCAAGTTTGTTACTGTTTTGGCGTGGACTTAGGAAGTTTGTACCAAGTTTGGTGCTGTTTTGGCGTGGACTTAGGAAGTTTGTACCTAGTTTGTTTCTGTTTTGGCGTGGACTTAGGAAGTTTGTACCAAGTTTGTTACTGTTTTGGCGTGGACTTAGGAAGTTTGTACCAAGTTTGGTGCTGTTTTGGCGTGGACTTAGGAAGTTTGTATCAAGTTTGTTACTGTTTTGGCGTGGACTTAGGAAGTTTGTACCAAGTTTGTTACTGTTTTGGCGTGGACTTAGGAAGTTTGTACCAAGTTTGTTTCTGTTTTGGCGTGGACTTAGGAAGTTTGTACCAAGTTTGTTACTGTTTTGGCGTGGACTTAGGAAGTTTGTACCAAGTTTGTTACTGTTTTGGCGTGGACTTAGGAAGTTTGTACCAAGTTTGTTACTGTTTTGGCGTGGACTTAGGAAGTTTGTACCAAGTTTGGTGCTGTTTTGGCGTGGACTTAGGAAGTTTGTACCAAGTTTGTTACTGTTTTGGCGTGGACTTAGGAAGTTTGTACCAAGTTTGTTACTGTTTTGGCGTGGACTTAGGAAGTTTGTACCAAGTTTGGTGCTGTTTTGGCGTGGACTTAGGAAGTTTGTACCAAGTTTGTTACTGTTTTGGCGTGGACTTAGGAAGTTTGTACCAAGTTTGTTACTGTTTTGGCGTGGACTTAGGAAGTTTGTATCAAGTTTGTTACTGTTTTGGCGTGGACTTAGGAAGTTTGTACCAAGTTTGTTACTGTTTTGGCGTGGACTTAGGAAGTTTGTACCAAGTTTGTTACTGTTTTGGCGTGGACTTAGGAAGTTTGTACCAAGTTTGGTGCTGTTTTGGCGTGGACTTAGGAAGTTTGTACCTAGTTTGTTTCTGTTTTGGCGTGGACTTAGGAAGTTTGTACCAAGTTTGTTACTGTTTTGGCGTGGACTTAGGAAGTTTGTACCAAGTTTGTTACTGTTTTGGCGTGGACTTAGGAAGTTTGTATCAAGTTTGGTGCTGTTTTGGCGTGGACTTAGGAAGTTTGTACCAAGTTTGTTACTGTTTTGGCGTGGACTTAGGAAGTTTGTACCAAGTTTGTTACTGTTTTGGCGTGGACTTAGGAAGTTTGTACCAAGTTTGTTACTGTTTTGGCGTGGACTTAGGAAGTTTGTACCAAGTTTGGTGCTGTTTTGGCGTGGACTTAGGAAGTTTGTACCAAGTTTGTTACTGTTTTGGCGTGGACTTAGGAAGTTTGTACCAAGTTTGTTACTGTTTTGGCGTGGACTTAGGAAGTTTGTATCAAGTTTGTTACTGTTTTGGCGTGGACTTAGGAAGTTTGTACCAAGTTTGTTACTGTTTTGGCGTGGACTTAGGAAGTTTGTACCAAGTTTGGTGCTGTTTTGGCGTGGACTTAGGAAGTTTGTACCAAGTTTGTTACTGTTTTGGCGTGGACTTAGGAAGTTTGTACCAAGTTTGTTACTGTTTTGGCGTGGACTTAGGAAGTTTGTACCAAGTTTGTTACTGTTTTGGCGTGGACTTAGGAAGTTTGTACCAAGTTTGGTGCTGTTTTGGCGTGGACTTAGGAAGTTTGTACCAAGTTTGTTACTGTTTTGGCGTGGACTTAGGAAGTTTGTACCAAGTTTGTTACTGTTTTGGCGTGGACTTAGGAAGTTTGTACCAAGTTTGGTGCTGTTTTGGCGTGGACTTAGGAAGTTTGTACCAAGTTTGTTACTGTTTTGGCGTGGACTTAGGAAGTTTGTACCAAGTTTGTTACTGTTTTGGCGTGGACTTAGGAAGTTTGTATCAAGTTTGTTACTGTTTTGGCGTGGACTTAGGAAGTTTGTACCAAGTTTGTTACTGTTTTGGCGTGGACTTAGGAAGTTTGTACCAAGTTTGGTGCTGTTTTGGCGTGGACTTAGGAAGTTTGTACCAAGTTTGTTACTGTTTTGGCGTGGACTTAGGAAGTTTGTACCAAGTTTGTTACTGTTTTGGCGTGGACTTAGGAAGTTTGTACCAAGTTCGGTGCTGTTTTGGCGTGGACTTAGGAAGTTTGCACCAAGTTTGTTACTGTTTTGGCGTGGACTTAGGAAGTTTGTACCAAGTTTGTTACTGTTTTGGCGTGGACTTAGGAAGTTTGTATCAAGTTTGGTGCTGTTTTGGCGTGGACTTAGGAAGTTTGTACCAAGTTTGTTACTGTTTTGGCGTGGACTTAGGAAGTTTGTACCAAGTTTGTTACTGTTTTGGCGTGGACTTAGGAAGTTTGTACCAAGTTTGTTACTGTTTTGGCGTGGACTTAGGAAGTTTGTACCAAGTTTGGTGCTGTTTTGGCGTGGACTTAGGAAGTTTGTACCAAGTTTGTTACTGTTTTGGCGTGGACTTAGGAAGTTTGTACCAAGTTTGGTGCTGTTTTGGCGTGGACTTAGGAAGTTTGTACCAAGTTTGTTACTGTTTTGGCGTGGACTTAGGAAGTTTGTACCAAGTTTGTTACTGTTTTGGCGTGGACTTAGGAAGTTTGTACCAAGTTTGTTACTGTTTTGGCGTGGACTTAGGAAGTTTGTACCAAGTTTGGTGCTGTTTTGGCGTGGACTTAGGAAGTTTGTACCAAGTTTGTTACTGTTTTGGCGTGGACTTAGGAAGTTTGTACCAAGTTTGTTACTGTTTTGGCGTGGACTTAGGAAGTTTGTACCAAGTTTGGTGCTGTTTTGGCGTGGACTTAGGAAGTTTGTACCTAGTTTGTTTCTGTTTTGGCGTGGACTTAGGAAGTTTGTACCAAGTTTGTTACTGTTTTGGCGTGGACTTAGGAAGTTTGTACCAAGTTTGTTACTGTTTTGGCGTGGACTTAGGAAGTTTGTATCAAGTTTGGTGCTGTTTTGGCGTGGACTTAGGAAGTTTGTACCAAGTTTGTTACTGTTTTGGCGTGGACTTAGGAAGTTTGTACCAAGTTTGTTACTGTTTTGGCGTGGACTTAGGAAGTTTGTACCAAGTTTGTTACTGTTTTGGCGTGGACTTAGGAAGTTTGTACCAAGTTTGGTGCTGTTTTGGCGTGGACTTAGGAAGTTTGTACCAAGTTTGTTACTGTTTTGGCGTGGACTTAGGAAGTTTGTACCAAGTTTGTTACTGTTTTGGCGTGGACTTAGGAAGTTTGTATCAAGTTTGTTACTGTTTTGGCGTGGACTTAGGAAGTTTGTACCAAGTTTGTTACTGTTTTGGCGTGGACTTAGGAAGTTTGTACCAAGTTTGGTGCTGTTTTGGCGTGGACTTAGGAAGTTTGTACCAAGTTTGTTACTGTTTTGGCGTGGACTTAGGAAGTTTGTACCAAGTTTGT
The DNA here is from genome assembly GCA_914969975.1 of Anopheles atroparvus. Classification (NCBI taxonomy): domain Eukaryota; kingdom Metazoa; phylum Arthropoda; class Insecta; order Diptera; family Culicidae; genus Anopheles; species Anopheles atroparvus. The sequence goes on along the minus strand of CAJZCY010000039.1, from coordinate 162,322 downwards.
TACTGTTTTGGCGTGGACTTAGGAAGTTTGTACCAAGTTTGGTGCTGTTTTGGCGTGGACTTAGGAAGTTTGCACCAAGTTTGTTACTGTTTTGGCGTGGACTTAGGAAGTTTGTACCAAGTTTGTTACTGTTTTGGCGTGGACTTAGGAAGTTTGTATCAAGTTTGGTGCTGTTTTGGCGTGGACTTAGGAAGTTTGTACCTAGTTTGTTTCTGTTTTGGCGTGGACTTAGGAAGTTTGTACCAAGTTTGTTACTGTTTTGGCGTGGACTTAGGAAGTTTGTACCAAGTTTGTTACTGTTTTGGCGTGGACTTAGGAAGTTTGTATCAAGTTTGGTGCTGTTTTGGCGTGGACTTAGGAAGTTTGTACCAAGTTTGTTACTGTTTTGGCGTGGACTTAGGAAGTTTGTACCAAGTTTGTTACTGTTTTGGCGTGGACTTAGGAAGTTTGTACCAAGTTTGTTACTGTTTTGGCGTGGACTTAGGAAGTTTGTACCAAGTTTGGTGCTGTTTTGGCGTGGACTTAGGAAGTTTGTACCAAGTTTGTTACTGTTTTGGCGTGGACTTAGGAAGTTTGTACCAAGTTTGTTACTGTTTTGGCGTGGACTTAGGAAGTTTGTATCAAGTTTGTTACTGTTTTGGCGTGGACTTAGGAAGTTTGTACCAAGTTTGTTACTGTTTTGGCGTGGACTTAGGAAGTTTGTACCAAGTTTGGTGCTGTTTTGGCGTGGACTTAGGAAGTTTGTACCAAGTTTGTTACTGTTTTGGCGTGGACTTAGGAAGTTTGTACCAAGTTTGTTACTGTTTTGGCGTGGACTTAGGAAGTTTGTACCAAGTTTGGTGCTGTTTTGGCGTGGACTTAGGAAGTTTGCACCAAGTTTGTTACTGTTTTGGCGTGGACTTAGGAAGTTTGTACCAAGTTTGTTACTGTTTTGGCGTGGACTTAGGAAGTTTGTATCAAGTTTGGTGCTGTTTTGGCGTGGACTTAGGAAGTTTGTACCTAGTTTGTTTCTGTTTTGGCGTGGACTTAGGAAGTTTGTACCAAGTTTGTTACTGTTTTGGCGTGGACTTAGGAAGTTTGTACCAAGTTTGTTACTGTTTTGGCGTGGACTTAGGAAGTTTGTATCAAGTTTGGTGCTGTTTTGGCGTGGACTTAGGAAGTTTGTACCAAGTTTGTTACTGTTTTGGCGTGGACTTAGGAAGTTTGTACCAAGTTTGTTACTGTTTTGGCGTGGACTTAGGAAGTTTGTACCAAGTTTGTTACTGTTTTGGCGTGGACTTAGGAAGTTTGTACCAAGTTTGGTGCTGTTTTGGCGTGGACTTAGGAAGTTTGTACCAAGTTTGTTACTGTTTTGGCGTGGACTTAGGAAGTTTGTACCAAGTTTGGTGCTGTTTTGGCGTGGACTTAGGAAGTTTGTACCAAGTTTGTTACTGTTTTGGCGTGGACTTAGGAAGTTTGTACCAAGTTTGTTACTGTTTTGGCGTGGACTTAGGAAGTTTGTACCAAGTTTGTTACTGTTTTGGCGTGGACTTAGGAAGTTTGTACCAAGTTTGGTGCTGTTTTGGCGTGGACTTAGGAAGTTTGTACCAAGTTTGTTACTGTTTTGGCGTGGACTTAGGAAGTTTGTACCAAGTTTGTTACTGTTTTGGCGTGGACTTAGGAAGTTTGTACCAAGTTTGGTGCTGTTTTGGCGTGGACTTAGGAAGTTTGTACCTAGTTTGTTTCTGTTTTGGCGTGGACTTAGGAAGTTTGTACCAAGTTTGTTACTGTTTTGGCGTGGACTTAGGAAGTTTGTACCAAGTTTGTTACTGTTTTGGCGTGGACTTAGGAAGTTTGTATCAAGTTTGGTGCTGTTTTGGCGTGGACTTAGGAAGTTTGTACCAAGTTTGTTACTGTTTTGGCGTGGACTTAGGAAGTTTGTACCAAGTTTGTTACTGTTTTGGCGTGGACTTAGGAAGTTTGTACCAAGTTTGTTACTGTTTTGGCGTGGACTTAGGAAGTTTGTACCAAGTTTGGTGCTGTTTTGGCGTGGACTTAGGAAGTTTGTACCAAGTTTGTTACTGTTTTGGCGTGGACTTAGGAAGTTTGTACCAAGTTTGTTACTGTTTTGGCGTGGACTTAGGAAGTTTGTATCAAGTTTGTTACTGTTTTGGCGTGGACTTAGGAAGTTTGTACCAAGTTTGTTACTGTTTTGGCGTGGACTTAGGAAGTTTGTACCAAGTTTGGTGCTGTTTTGGCGTGGACTTAGGAAGTTTGTACCAAGTTTGTTACTGTTTTGGCGTGGACTTAGGAAGTTTGTACCAAGTTTGTTACTGTTTTGGCGTGGACTTAGGAAGTTTGTACCAAGTTTGGTGCTGTTTTGGCGTGGACTTAGGAAGTTTGCACCAAGTTTGTTACTGTTTTGGCGTGGACTTAGGAAGTTTGTACCAAGTTTGTTACTGTTTTGGCGTGGACTTAGGAAGTTTGTATCAAGTTTGGTGCTGTTTTGGCGTGGACTTAGGAAGTTTGTACCAAGTTTGTTACTGTTTTGGCGTGGACTTAGGAAGTTTGTACCAAGTTTGTTACTGTTTTGGCGTGGACTTAGGAAGTTTGTACCAAGTTTGTTACTGTTTTGGCGTGGACTTAGGAAGTTTGTACCAAGTTTGGTGCTGTTTTGGCGTGGACTTAGGAAGTTTGTACCAAGTTTGTTACTGTTTTGGCGTGGACTTAGGAAGTTTGTACCAAGTTTGTTACTGTTTTGGCGTGGACTTAGGAAGTTTGTATCAAGTTTGTTACTGTTTTGGCGTGGACTTAGGAAGTTTGTACCAAGTTTGTTACTGTTTTGGCGTGGACTTAGGAAGTTTGTACCAAGTTTGTTACTGTTTTGGCGTGGACTTAGGAAGTTTGTATCAAGTTTGTTACTGTTTTGGCGTGGACTTAGGAAGTTTGTACCAAGTTTGTTACTGTTTTGGCGTGGACTTAGGAAGTTTGTACCAAGTTTGTTACTGTTTTGGCGTGGACTTAGGAAGTTTGTATCAAGTTTGTTACTGTTTTGGCGTGGACTTAGGAAGTTTGTACCAAGTTTGGTGCTGTTTTGGCGTGGACTTAGGAAGTTTGTACCAAGTTTGTTACTGTTTTGGCGTGGACTTAGGAAGTTTGTACCAAGTTTGTTACTGTTTTGGCGTGGACTTAGGAAGTTTGTATCAAGTTTGTTACTGTTTTGGCGTGGACTTAGGAAGTTTGTACCAAGTTTGTTACTGTTTTGGCGTGGACTTAGGAAGTTTGTACCAAGTTTGTTACTGTTTTGGCGTGGACTTAGGAAGTTTGTACCAAGTTTGGTGCTGTTTTGGCGTGGACTTAGGAAGTTTGTACCAAGTTTGTTACTGTTTTGGCGTGGACTTAGGAAGTTTGTACCAAGTTTGTTACTGTTTTGGCGTGGACTTAGGAAGTTTGTATCAAGTTTGTTACTGTTTTGGCGTGGACTTAGGAAGTTTGTACCAAGTTTGTTACTGTTTTGGCGTGGACTTAGGAAGTTTGTATCAAGTTTGGTGCTGTTTTGGCGTGGACTTAGGAAGTTTGTACCAAGTTTGTTACTGTTTTGGCGTGGACTTAGGAAGTTTGTACCAAGTTTGTTACTGTTTTGGCGTGGACTTAGGAAGTTTGTATCAAGTTTGTTACTGTTTTGGCGTGGACTTAGGAAGTTTGTACCAAGTTTGTTACTGTTTTGGCGTGGACTTAGGAAGTTTGTACCAAGTTTGTTACTGTTTTGGCGTGGACTTAGGAAGTTTGTACCAAGTTTGGTGCTGTTTTGGCGTGGACTTAGGAAGTTTGTACCAAGTTTGTTACTGTTTTGGCGTGGACTTAGGAAGTTTGTACCAAGTTTGTTACTGTTTTGGCGTGGACTTAGGAAGTTTGTACCAAGTTTGTTACTGTTTTGGCGTGGACTTAGGAAGTTTGTATCAAGTTTGGTGCTGTTTTGGCGTGGACTTAGGAAGTTTGTACCAAGTTTGTTACTGTTTTGGCGTGGACTTAGGAAGTTTGTACCAAGTTTGTTACTGTTTTGGCGTGGACTTAGGAAGTTTGTACCAAGTTTGTTACTGTTTTGGCGTGGACTTAGGAAGTTTGTACCAAGTTTGGTGCTGTTTTGGCGTGGACTTAGGAAGTTTGTACCAAGTTTGTTACTGTTTTGGCGTGGACTTAGGAAGTTTGTACCAAGTTTGTTACTGTTTTGGCGTGGACTTAGGAAGTTTGTATCAAGTTTGTTACTGTTTTGGCGTGGACTTAGGAAGTTTGTACCAAGTTTGTTACTGTTTTGGCGTGGACTTAGGAAGTTTGTACCAAGTTTGGTGCTGTTTTGGCGTGGACTTAGGAAGTTTGTACCAAGTTTGTTACTGTTTTGGCGTGGACTTAGGAAGTTTGTACCAAGTTTGTTACTGTTTTGGCGTGGACTTAGGAAGTTTGTACCAAGTTTGGTGCTGTTTTGGCGTGGACTTAGGAAGTTTGCACCAAGTTTGTTACTGTTTTGGCGTGGACTTAGGAAGTTTGTACCAAGTTTGTTACTGTTTTGGCGTGGACTTAGGAAGTTTGTATCAAGTTTGGTGCTGTTTTGGCGTGGACTTAGGAAGTTTGTACCAAGTTTGTTACTGTTTTGGCGTGGACTTAGGAAGTTTGTACCAAGTTTGTTACTGTTTTGGCGTGGACTTAGGAAGTTTGTACCAAGTTTGTTACTGTTTTGGCGTGGACTTAGGAAGTTTGTACCAAGTTTGGTGCTGTTTTGGCGTGGACTTAGGAAGTTTGTACCAAGTTTGTTACTGTTTTGGCGTGGACTTAGGAAGTTTGTACCAAGTTTGTTACTGTTTTGGCGTGGACTTAGGAAGTTTGTATCAAGTTTGTTACTGTTTTGGCGTGGACTTAGGAAGTTTGTACCAAGTTTGTTACTGTTTTGGCGTGGACTTAGGAAGTTTGTACCAAGTTTGTTACTGTTTTGGCGTGGACTTAGGAAGTTTGTATCAAGTTTGTTACTGTTTTGGCGTGGACTTAGGAAGTTTGTACCAAGTTTGTTACTGTTTTGGCGTGGACTTAGGAAGTTTGTACCAAGTTTGTTACTGTTTTGGCGTGGACTTAGGAAGTTTGTATCAAGTTTGTTACTGTTTTGGCGTGGACTTAGGAAGTTTGTACCAAGTTTGGTGCTGTTTTGGCGTGGACTTAGGAAGTTTGTACCAAGTTTGTTACTGTTTTGGCGTGGACTTAGGAAGTTTGTACCAAGTTTGTTACTGTTTTGGCGTGGACTTAGGAAGTTTGTATCAAGTTTGTTACTGTTTTGGCGTGGACTTAGGAAGTTTGTACCAAGTTTGTTACTGTTTTGGCGTGGACTTAGGAAGTTTGTACCAAGTTTGTTACTGTTTTGGCGTGGACTTAGGAAGTTTGTACCAAGTTTGGTGCTGTTTTGGCGTGGACTTAGGAAGTTTGTACCAAGTTTGTTACTGTTTTGGCGTGGACTTAGGAAGTTTGTACCAAGTTTGTTACTGTTTTGGCGTGGACTTAGGAAGTTTGTATCAAGTTTGTTACTGTTTTGGCGTGGACTTAGGAAGTTTGTACCAAGTTTGTTACTGTTTTGGCGTGGACTTAGGAAGTTTGTACCAAGTTTGTTACTGTTTTGGCGTGGACTTAGGAAGTTTGTACCAAGTTTGGTGCTGTTTTGGCGTGGACTTAGGAAGTTTGTACCTAGTTTGTTTCTGTTTTGGCGTGGACTTAGGAAGTTTGCACCAAGTTTGTTACTGTTTTGGCGTGGACTTAGGAAGTTTGTACCAAGTTTGTTACTGTTTTGGCGTGGACTTAGGAAGTTTGTATCAAGTTTGGTGCTGTTTTGGCGTGGACTTAGGAAGTTTGTACCAAGTTTGTTACTGTTTTGGCGTGGACTTAGGAAGTTTGTACCAAGTTTGTTACTGTTTTGGCGTGGACTTAGGAAGTTTGTACCAAGTTTGTTACTGTTTTGGCGTGGACTTAGGAAGTTTGTACCAAGTTTGGTGCTGTTTTGGCGTGGACTTAGGAAGTTTGTACCAAGTTTGTTACTGTTTTGGCGTGGACTTAGGAAGTTTGTACCAAGTTTGTTACTGTTTTGGCGTGGACTTAGGAAGTTTGTATCAAGTTTGTTACTGTTTTGGCGTGGACTTAGGAAGTTTGTACCAAGTTTGTTACTGTTTTGGCGTGGACTTAGGAAGTTTGTACCAAGTTTGGTGCTGTTTTGGCGTGGACTTAGGAAGTTTGTACCAAGTTTGTTACTGTTTTGGCGTGGACTTAGGAAGTTTGTACCAAGTTTGTTACTGTTTTGGCGTGGACTTAGGAAGTTTGTACCAAGTTTGTTACTGTTTTGGCGTGGACTTAGGAAGTTTGTACCAAGTTTGGTGCTGTTTTGGCGCGGACTTAGGAAGTTTGTACCAAGTTTGTTACTGTTTTGGCGTGGACTTAGGAAGTTTGTACCAAGTTTGTTACTGTTTTGGCGTGGACTTAGGAAGTTTGTACCAAGTTTGGTGCTGTTTTGGCGTGGACTTAGGAAGTTTGTACCAAGTTTGTTTCTGTTTTGGCGTGGACTTAGGAAGTTTGTACCAAGTTTGTTACTGTTTTGGCGTGGACTTAGGAAGTTTGTATCAAGTTTGTTACTGTTTTGGCGTGGACTTAGGAAGTTTGTACCAAGTTTGTTACTGTTTTGGCGTGGACTTAGGAAGTTTGTACCAAGTTTGGTGCTGTTTTGGCGTGGACTTAGGAAGTTTGTACCAAGTTTGTTACTGTTTTGGCGTGGACTTAGGAAGTTTGTACCAAGTTTGTTACTGTTTTGGCGTGGACTTAGGAAGTTTGTACCAAGTTTGGTGCTGTTTTGGCGTGGACTTAGGAAGTTTGCACCAAGTTTGTTACTGTTTTGGCGTGGACTTAGGAAGTTTGTACCAAGTTTGTTACTGTTTTGGCGTGGACTTAGGAAGTTTGTATCAAGTTTGGTGCTGTTTTGGCGTGGACTTAGGAAGTTTGTACCTAGTTTGTTTCTGTTTTGGCGTGGACTTAGGAAGTTTGTACCAAGTTTGTTACTGTTTTGGCGTGGACTTAGGAAGTTTGTACCAAGTTTGTTACTGTTTTGGCGTGGACTTAGGAAGTTTGTATCAAGTTTGGTGCTGTTTTGGCGTGGACTTAGGAAGTTTGTACCAAGTTTGTTACTGTTTTGGCGTGGACTTAGGAAGTTTGTACCAAGTTTGTTACTGTTTTGGCGTGGACTTAGGAAGTTTGTACCAAGTTTGTTACTGTTTTGGCGTGGACTTAGGAAGTTTGTACCAAGTTTGGTGCTGTTTTGGCGTGGACTTAGGAAGTTTGTACCAAGTTTGTTACTGTTTTGGCGTGGACTTAGGAAGTTTGTACCAAGTTTGGTGCTGTTTTGGCGTGGACTTAGGAAGTTTGTACCAAGTTTGTTACTGTTTTGGCGTGGACTTAGGAAGTTTGTACCAAGTTTGTTACTGTTTTGGCGTGGACTTAGGAAGTTTGTACCAAGTTTGGTGCTGTTTTGGCGTGGACTTAGGAAGTTTGTACCAAGTTTGTTACTGTTTTGGCGTGGACTTAGCAAGTTTGTACCAAGTTTGTTACTGTTTTGGCGTGGACTTAGGAAGTTTGTACCAAGTTTGGTGCTGTTTTGGCGTGGACTTAGGAAGTTTGTACCAAGTTTGTTACTGTTTTGGCGTGGACTTAGGAAGTTTGTACCAAGTTTGTTACTGTTTTGGCGTGGACTTAGGAAGTTTGTATCAAGTTTGTTACTGTTTTGGCGTGGACTTAGGAAGTTTGTACCAAGTTTGTTACTGTTTTGGCGTGGACTTAGGAAGTTTGTACCAAGTTTGTTACTGTTTTGGCGTGGACTTAGGAAGTTTGTACCAAGTTTGGTGCTGTTTTGGCGTGGACTTAGGAAGTTTGTACCTAGTTTGTTTCTGTTTTGGCGTGGACTTAGGAAGTTTGTACCAAGTTTGTTACTGTTTTGGCGTGGACTTAGGAAGTTTGTACCAAGTTTGTTACTGTTTTGGCGTGGACTTAGGAAGTTTGTACCAAGTTTGTTACTGTTTTGGCGTGGACTTAGGAAGTTTGTACCAAGTTTGTTACTGTTTTGGCGTGGACTTCGGAAGTTTGTACCAAGTTTGGTGCTGTTTTGGCGCGGACTTACGAAGTTTGTACCAAGTTTGTTACTGTTTTGGCGTGGACTTAGGAAGTTTGTACCAAGTTTGTTACTGTTTTGGCGTGGACTTAGGAAGTTTGTACCAAGTTTGGTGCTGTTTTGGCGTGGACTTAGGAAGTTTGTACCAAGTTTGTTACTGTTTTGGCGTGGACTTAGGAAGTTTGTACCAAGTTTGTTACTGTTTTGGCGTGGACTTAGGAAGTTTGTACCAAGTTTGGTGCTGTTTTGGCGTGGACTTAGAAAGTTTGTATCAAGTTTGGTGCTGTTTGTATCAAGTTTGGTGCTGTTTTGGCGTGGACTTAGGAAGTTTGTACCAAGTTTGTTACTGTTTTGGCGTGGACTTAGGAAGTTTGTACCAAGTTTGTTACTGTTTTGGCGTGGACTTAGGAAGTTTGTACCAAGTTTGTTACTGTTTTGGCGTGGACTTAGGAAGTTTGTACCAAGTTTGGTGCTGTTTTGGCGCGGACTTACGAAGTTTGTACCAAGTTTGTTACTGTTTTGGCGTGGACTTAGGAAGTTTGTACCAAGTTTGTTACTGTTTTGGCGTGGACTTAGGAAGTTTGTACCAAGTTTGGTGCTGTTTTGGCGTGGACTTAGGAAGTTTGTACCAAGTTTGTTACTGTTTTGGCGTGGACTTAGGAAGTTTGTACCAAGTTTGTTACTGTTTTGGCGTGGACTTAGGAAGTTTGTACCAAGTTTGGTGCTGTTTTGGCGTGGACTTAGAAAGTTTGTATCAAGTTTGGTGCTGTTTTGGCGTGGACTTAGGAAGTTTGTACGTAGTTTGTTTCTGTTTTGGCGTGGACTTAGGAAGTTTGTACCAAGTTTGTTACTGTTTTGGCGTGGACTTAGGAAGTTTGTACCAAGTTTGGTGCTGTTTTGGCGTGGACTTAGGAAGTTTGTATCAAGTTTGGTGCTGTTTTGGCGTGGACTTAGGAAGTTTGTACCAAGTTTGTTACTGTTTTGGCGTGGACTTAGGAAGTTTGTACCAAGTTTGTTACTGTTTTGGCGTGGACTTAGGAAGTTTGTACCAAGTTTGTTACTGTTTTGGCGTGGACTTAGGAAGTTTGTACCAACTTTGGTGCTGTTTTGGCGCGGACTTACGAAGTTTGTACCAAGTTTGTTACTGTTTTGGCGTGGACTTAGGAAGTTTGTACCAAGTTTGTTACTGTTTTGGCGTGGACTTAGGAAGTTTGTACCAAGTTTGTTACTGTTTTGGCGTGGACTTAGGAAGTTTGTACCAAGTTTGGTGCTGTTTTGGCGCGGACTTACGAAGTTTGTACCAAGTTTGTTACTGTTTTGGCGTGGACTTAGGAAGTTTGTACCAAGTTTGTTACTGTTTTGGCGTGGACTTAGGAAGTTTGTACCAAGTTTGGTGCTGTTTTGGCGTGGACTTAGGAAGTTTGTACCTAGTTTGTTTCTGTTTTGGCGTGGACTTAGGAAGTTTGTACCAAGTTTGGTGCTGTTTTGGCGTGGACTTAGGAAGTTTGTACCAAGTTTGGTGCTGTTTTGGCGTGGACTTAGGAAGTTTGTACCAAGTTTGTTACTGTTTTGGCGTGGACTTAGAAAGTTTGTACCAAGTTTGTTACTGTTTTGGCGTGGACTTAGGAAGTTTGTACCAAGTTTGGTGCTGTTTTGGCGTGGACTTAGGAAGTTTGTACCTAGTTTGTTTCTGTTTTGGCGTGGACTTAGGAACTTTGCACCATGTTTGTTACTGTTTTGGCGTGGACTTAGGAAGTTTGTATCAAGTTTGTTACTGTTTTGGCGTGGACTTAGGAAGTTTGTACCAAGTTTGGTGCTGTTTTGGCGTGGACTTAGGAAGTTTGTACCAAGTTTGTTACTGTTTTGGCGTGGACTTAGGAAGTTTGTACCAAGTTTGTTACTGTTTTGGCGTGGACTTAGAAAGTTTGTATCAAGTTTGGTGCTGTTTTGGCGTGGACTTAGGAAGTTTGTACCAGGTTTGGTGCTGTTTTGGCGTGGACTTAGGAAGTTTGTACCTAGTTTGTTTCTGTTTTGGCGTGGACTTAGGAACTTTGCACCAAGTTTGTTACTGTTTTGGCGTGGACTTAGGAAGTTTGTACCAAGTTTGGTGCTGTTTTGGCGTGGACTTAGGAAGTTTGTACCAAGTTTGGTGCTGTTTTGGCGTGGACTTAGGAAGTTTGTACCAAGTTTGTTACTGTTTTGGCGCGGACTTACGAAGTTTGTACCAAGTTTGGTGCTGTTTTGGCGTGGACTTAGGAAGTTTGTACCTAGTTATTTCTGTTTTGGCGTGGACTTAGGAACTTTGCACCAAGTTTGTTACTGTTTTGGCGTGGACTTAGGAAGTTTGTATCAAGTTTGTTACTGTTTTGGCGTGGACTTAGGAAGTTTGTACCAAGTTTGGTGCTGTTTTGGCGTGGACTTAGGAAGTTTGTACCAAGTTTGTTACTGTTTTGGCGTGGACTTAGAAAGTTTGTATCAAGTTTGGTGCTGTTTTGGCGTGGACTTAGGAAGTTTGTACCAAGTTTGGTGCTGTTTTGGCGTGGACTTAGGAAGTTTGTACCTAGTTTGTTTCTGTTTTGGCGTGGACTTAGGAACTTTGCACCAAGTTTGTTACTGTTTTGGCGTGGACTTAGGAAGTTTGTACCAAGTTTGGTGCTGTTTTGGCGTGGACTTAGGAAGTTTGTACCAAGTTTGTTACTGTTTTGGCGTGGACTTAGGAAGTTTGTACCAAGTTTGTTACTGTTTTGGCGTGGACTTAGGAAGTTTGTACCAAGTTTGTTTCTGTTTTGGCGTGGACTAAGGAAGTTTGTACCAAGTTTGGTGCTGTTTTGGCGTGGACTTAGGAAGTTTGTACCTAGTTTGTTACTGTTTTGGCGTGGACTTAGGAAGTTTGTACCAAGTTTGGTGCTGTTTTGGCGTGGACTAAGGAAGTTTGTACCAAGTTTGTTACTGTTTTGGCGTGGACTTAGGAAGTTTGTACCAAGTTTGGTGCTGTTTTGGCGTGGACTTAGGAAGTTTGTACCAAGTTTGTTACTGTTTTGGCGTGGACTTAGGAAGTTTGTACCAAGTTTGGTGCTGTTTTGGCGTGGACTTAGGAAGTTTGTACCTAGTTTGTTTCTGTTTTGGCGTGGACTTAGGAACTTTGCACCAAGTTTGTTACTGTTTTGGCGTGGACTTAGGAAGTTTGTATCAAGTTTGTTACTGTTTTGGCGTGGACTTAGGAAGTTTGTACCAAGTTTGGTGCTGTTTTGGCGTGGACTTAGGAAGTTTGTACCAAGTTTGTTACTGTTTTGGCGTGGACTTAGGAAGTTTGTACCAAGTTTGTTACTGTTTTGGCGTGGACTTAGAAAGTTTGTATCAAGTTTGGTGCTGTTTTGGCGTGGACTTAGGAAGTTTGTACCAAGTTTGGTGCTGTTTTGGCGTGGACTTAGGAAGTTTGTACCTAGTTTGTTTCTGTTTTGGCGTGGACTTAGGAACTTTGCACCAAGTTTGTTACTGTTTTGGCGTGGACTTAGGAAGTTTGTACCAAGTTTGGTGCTGTTTTGGCGTGGACTTAGGAAGTTTGTACCAAGTTTGTTACTGTTTTGGCGTGGACTTAGGAAGTTTGTACCAAGTTTGTTACTGTTTTGGCGTGGACTTAGGAAGTTTGTACCAAGTTTGTTTCTGTTTTGGCGTGGACTAAGGAAGTTTGTACCAAGTTTGGTGCTGTTTTGGCGTGGACTTAGGAAGTTTGTACCTAGTTTGTTACTGTTTTGGCGTGGACTTAGGAAGTTTGTACCAAGTTTGGTGCTGTTTTGGCGTGGACTAAGGAAGTTTGTACCAAGTTTGTTACTGTTTTGGCGTGGACTTAGGAAGTTTGTACCAAGTTTGGTGCTGTTTTGGCGTGGACTTAGGAAGTTTGTACCAAGTTTGGTGCTGTTTTGGCGTGGACTTAGGAAGTTTGTACCAAGTTTGTTACTGTTTTGGCGCGGACTTACGAAGTTTGTACCAAGTTTGGTGCTGTTTTGGCGTGGACTTAGGAAGTTTGTACCTAGTTTGTTTCTGTTTTGGCGTGGACTTAGGAACTTTGCACCAAGTTTGTTACTGTTTTGGCGTGGACTTAGGAAGTTTGTACCAAGTTTGGTGCTGTTTTGGCGTGGACTTAGGAAGTTTGTACCAAGTTTGTTACTGTTTTGGCGTGGACTTAGGAAGTTTGTACCAAGCTTGGTGCTGTTTTGGCGTGGACTTAGGAAGTTTGTACCAAGTTTGGTGCGGTTTTGGCGTGGACTTAGGAAGTTTGTACCAAGTTTGTTACTGTTTTGGCGTGGACTTAGGAAGTTTGTACCAAGCTTGGTGCTGTTTTGGCGTGGACTTAGGAAGTTTGTACCCAGTTTGGTGCTGTTTTGGCGTGGACTTAGGAAGTTTGTACCAAGTTTGGTGCTGTTTTGGCGTGGTCTTAGGAAGTTTGTACCAAGTTTGTTACTGTTTTGGCGTGGACTTAGGAAGTTTGTACCAAGTTTGTTATTGTTTTGGCGTGGACTTAGGAAGTTTGTACCAAGTTTGTTACTGTTTTGGCGTGGACTTAGGAAGTTTGTACCAAACTTGGTGCTGTTTTGGCGTGGACTTAGGAAGTTTGTACCAAGTTTGGTGCGGTTTTGGCGTGGACTTAGGAAGTTTGTACCAAGTTTGTTACTGTTTTGGCGTGGACTTAGTAAGTTTGAACCAAGCTTGGTGCTGTTTTGGCGTGGTCTTAGGAAGTTTGTACCAAGTTTGGTGCTGTTTTGGCGTGGACTTAGGAAGTTTGTACCAAGTTTGTTACTGTTTTGGCGTGGACTTAGGAAGTTTGTACCAAGTTTGTTATTGTTTTGGCGTGGACTTAGGAAGTTTGTACCAAGCTTGGTGCTGTTTTGGCGTGGACTTAGGAAGTTTGTACCAAGCTTGGTGCTGTTTTGGCGTGGTCTTAGGAAGTTTGTACCAAGTTTGGTGCTGTTTTGGCGTGGACTTAGGAAGTTTGTTCCAAGTTTGTTACTGTTTTGGCGTGGACTTAGGAAGTTTGTTCCAAGTTTGGTAGTGTTTTGGCGTGGTCTTAGGAAGTTTGTACCAAGTTTGGTGCTGTTTTGGCGTGGACTTAGGAAGTTTGTTCCAAGTTTGTTACTGTTTTGGCGTGGACTTAGGAAGTTTGTTCCAAGTTTGGTGCTGTTTTGGCGTGGACTTAGGAAGTTTGTACCAAGTTTGGTGCTGTTTTGGCGTGGACTTAGGAAGTTTGTACCAAGTTTGGTGCTGTTTTGGCGTGGACTTAGGAAGTTTGTACCAAGTTTGTTACTGTTTTGGCGTGGACTTAGGAAGTTTGTATCAAGTTTGGTGCTGTTTTGGCGTGGACTTAGGAAGTTTGTACCTAGTTTGGTGCTGTTTTGGCGTGGACTTAGGAAGTTTGTACCAAGTTTGTTACTGTTTTGGCGTGGACTTAGGAAGTTTGTACCAAGTTTGGTGCTGTTTTGGCGTGGACTTAGGAAGTTTGTACCAAGTTTGTTACTGTTTTGGCGTGGACTTAGGAAGTTTGTACCAAGTTTGGTGCTGTTTTGGCGTGGACTTAGGAAGTTTGTACCAAGTTTGTTACTGTTTTGGCGTGGACTTAGGAAGTTTGTACCAAGTTTGGTGCTGTTTTGGCGTGGACTTAGGAAGTTTGTACCAAGTTTGTTATTGTTTTGGCGTGGACTTAGGAAGTTTGTACCAAGCTTGGTGCTGTTTTGGCGTGGACTTAGGAAGTTTGTACCAAGCTTGGTGCTGTTTTGGCGTGGTCTTAGGAAGTTTGTACCAAGTTTGGTGCTGTTTTGGCGTGGACTTAGGAAGTTTGTTCCAAGTTTGTTACTGTTTTGGCGTGGACTTAGGAAGTTTGTTCCAAGTTTGGTAGTGTTTTGGCGTGGTCTTAGGAAGTTTGTACCAAGTTTGGTGCTGTTTTGGCGTGGACTTAGGAAGTTTGTTCCAAGTTTGTTACTGTTTTGGCGTGGACTTAGGAAGTTTGTTCCAAGTTTGGTGCTGTTTTGGCGTGGACTTAGGAAGTTTGTACCAAGTTTGGTGCTGTTTTGGCGTGGACTTAGGAAGTTTGTACCAAGTTTGGTGCTGTTTTGGCGTGGACTTAGGAAGTTTGTACCAAGTTTGTTACTGTTTTGGCGTGGACTTAGGAAGTTTGTATCAAGTTTGGTGCTGTTTTGGCGTGGACTTAGGAAGTTTGTACCTAGTTTGGTGCTGTTTTGGCGTGGACTTAGGAAGTTTGTACCAAGTTTGTTACTGTTTTGGCGTGGACTTAGGAAATTTGTACCAAGTTTGGTGCTGTTTTGGCGTGGACTTAGGAAGTTTGTACCAAGTTTGTTACTGTTTTGGCGTGGACTTAGGAAGTTTGTACCAAGTTTGGTGCTGTTTTGGCGTGGACTTAGAAAGTTTGTATCAAGTTTGGTGCTGTTTTGACGTGGACTTAGGAAGTTTGTACCAAGTTTGTTACTGTTTTGGCGTGGACTTAGGAAGTTTGTACCAAGTTTGTTACTGTTTTGGCGTGGACTTAGGAAGTTTGTACCAAGTTTGTTACTGTTTTGGCGTGGACTTAGGAAGTTTGTACCAAGTTTGTTACTGTTTTGGCGTGGACTTAGGAAGTTTGTACCAAGTTTGGTGCTGTTTTGGCGTGGACTTAGGAAGTTTGTACCTAGTTTGTTTCTGTTTTGGCGTGGACTTAGGAAGTTTGTACCAAGTTTGGTGCTGTTTTGGCGTGGACTTAGGAAGTTTGTACCAAGTTTGGTGCTGTTTTGGCGTGGACTTAGGAAGTTTGTACCAAGTTTGTTACTGTTTTGGCGTGGACTTAGAAAGTTTGTACCAAGTTTGTTACTGTTTTGGCGTGGACTTAGGAAGTTTGTACCAAGTTTGGTGCTGTTTTGGCGTGGACTTAGGAAGTTTGTACCTAGTTTGTTTCTGTTTTGGCGTGGACTTAGGAACTTTGCACCATGTTTGTTACTGTTTTGGCGTGGACTTAGGAAGTTTGTATCAAGTTTGTTACTGTTTTGGCGTGGACTTAGGAAGTTTGTACCAAGTTTGGTGCTGTTTTGGCGTGGACTTAGGAAGTTTGTACCAAGTTTGTTACTGTTTTGGCGTGGACTTAGGAAGTTTGTACCAAGTTTGTTACTGTTTTGGCGTGGACTTAGAAAGTTTGTATCAAGTTTGGTGCTGTTTTGGCGTGGACTTAGGAAGTTTGTACCAGGTTTGGTGCTGTTTTGGCGTGGACTTAGGAAGTTTGTACCTAGTTTGTTTCTGTTTTGGCGTGGACTTAGGAACTTTGCACCAAGTTTGTTACTGTTTTGGCGTGGACTTAGGAAGTTTGTACCAAGTTTGGTGCTGTTTTGGCGTGGACTTAGGAAGTTTGTACCAAGTTTGGTGCTGTTTTGGCGTGGACTTAGGAAGTTTGTACCAAGTTTGTTACTGTTTTGGCGCGGACTTACGAAGTTTGTACCAAGTTTGGTGCTGTTTTGGCGTGGACTTAGGAAGTTTGTACCTAGTTATTTCTGTTTTGGCGTGGACTTAGGAACTTTGCACCAAGTTTGTTACTGTTTTGGCGTGGACTTAGGAAGTTTGTATCAAGTTTGTTACTGTTTTGGCGTGGACTTAGGAAGTTTGTACCAAGTTTGGTGCTGTTTTGGCGTGGACTTAGGAAGTTTGTACCAAGTTTGTTACTGTTTTGGCGTGGACTTAGAAAGTTTGTATCAAGTTTGGTGCTGTTTTGGCGTGGACTTAGGAAGTTTGTACCAAGTTTGGTGCTGTTTTGGCGTGGACTTAGGAAGTTTGTACCTAGTTTGTTTCTGTTTTGGCGTGGACTTAGGAACTTTGCACCAAGTTTGTTACTGTTTTGGCGTGGACTTAGGAAGTTTGTACCAAGTTTGGTGCTGTTTTGGCGTGGACTTAGGAAGTTTGTACCAAGTTTGTTACTGTTTTGGCGTGGACTTAGGAAGTTTGTACCAAGTTTGTTACTGTTTTGGCGTGGACTTAGGAAGTTTGTACCAAGTTTGTTTCTGTTTTGGCGTGGACTAAGGAAGTTTGTACCAAGTTTGGTGCTGTTTTGGCGTGGACTTAGGAAGTTTGTACCTAGTTTGTTACTGTTTTGGCGTGGACTTAGGAAGTTTGTACCAAGTTTGGTGCTGTTTTGGCGTGGACTAAGGAAGTTTGTACCAAGTTTGTTACTGTTTTGGCGTGGACTTAGGAAGTTTGTACCAAGTTTGGTGCTGTTTTGGCGTGGACTTAGGAAGTTTGTACCAAGTTTGTTACTGTTTTGGCGTGGACTTAGGAAGTTTGTACCAAGTTTGGTGCTGTTTTGGCGTGGACTTAGGAAGTTTGTACCTAGTTTGTTTCTGTTTTGGCGTGGACTTAGGAACTTTGCACCAAGTTTGTTACTGTTTTGGCGTGGACTTAGGAAGTTTGTATCAAGTTTGTTACTGTTTTGGCGTGGACTTAGGAAGTTTGTACCAAGTTTGGTGCTGTTTTGGCGTGGACTTAGGAAGTTTGTACCAAGTTTGTTACTGTTTTGGCGTGGACTTAGGAAGTTTGTACCAAGTTTGTTACTGTTTTGGCGTGGACTTAGAAAGTTTGTATCAAGTTTGGTGCTGTTTTGGCGTGGACTTAGGAAGTTTGTACCAAGTTTGGTGCTGTTTTGGCGTGGACTTAGGAAGTTTGTACCTAGTTTGTTTCTGTTTTGGCGTGGACTTAGGAACTTTGCACCAAGTTTGTTACTGTTTTGGCGTGGACTTAGGAAGTTTGTACCAAGTTTGGTGCTGTTTTGGCGTGGACTTAGGAAGTTTGTACCAAGTTTGTTACTGTTTTGGCGTGGACTTAGGAAGTTTGTACCAAGTTTGTTACTGTTTTGGCGTGGACTTAGGAAGTTTGTACCAAGTTTGTTTCTGTTTTGGCGTGGACTAAGGAAGTTTGTACCAAGTTTGGTGCTGTTTTGGCGTGGACTTAGGAAGTTTGTACCTAGTTTGTTACTGTTTTGGCGTGGACTTAGGAAGTTTGTACCAAGTTTGGTGCTGTTTTGGCGTGGACTAAGGAAGTTTGTACCAAGTTTGTTACTGTTTTGGCGTGGACTTAGGAAGTTTGTACCAAGTTTGGTGCTGTTTTGGCGTGGACTTAGGAAGTTTGTACCAAGTTTGGTGCTGTTTTGGCGTGGACTTAGGAAGTTTGTACCAAGTTTGTTACTGTTTTGGCGCGGACTTACGAAGTTTGTACCAAGTTTGGTGCTGTTTTGGCGTGGACTTAGGAAGTTTGTACCTAGTTTGTTTCTGTTTTGGCGTGGACTTAGGAACTTTGCACCAAGTTTGTTACTGTTTTGGCGTGGACTTAGGAAGTTTGTATCAAGTTTGTTACTGTTTTGGCGTGGAGTTAGGAAGTTTGTACCAAGTTTGGTGCTGTTTTGGCGTGGACTTAGGAAGTTTGTACCAAGTTTGTTACTGTTTTGGCGTGGACTTAGGAAGTTTGTACCAAGTTTGTTACTGTTTTGGCGTGGACTTAGAAAGTTTGTATCAAGTTTGGTGCTGTTTTGGCGTGGACTTAGGAAGTTTGTACCAAGTTTGGTGCTGTTTTGGCGTGGACTTAGGAAGTTTGTACCTAGTTTGTTTCTGTTTTGGCGTGGACTTAGGAACTTTGCACCAAGTTTGTTACTGTTTTGGCGTGGACTTAGGAAGTTTGTACCAAGTTTGGTGCTGTTTTGGCGTGGACTTAGGAAGTTTGTACCAAGTTTGTTACTGTTTTGGCGTGGACTTAGGAAGTTTGTACCAAGTTTGTTACTGTTTTGGCGTGGACTTAGGAAGTTTGTACCAAGTTTGGTGCTGTTTTGGCGTGGACTTAGGAAGTTTGTACCAAGTTTTTTACTGTTTTGGCGTGGACTTAGGAAGTTTGTACCAAGTTTGTTACTGTTTTGGCGTGGACTTAGGAAGTTTGTACCAAGTTTGTTACTGTTTTGGCGTGGACTTAGGAAGTTTGTACCAAGTTTGTTACTGTTTTGGCGTGGACTTAGGAAGTTTGTACCAAGTTTGGTGCTGTTTTGGCGTGGACTTAGGAAGTTTGTACCAAGTTTGTTACTGTTTTGGCGTGGACTTAGGAAGTTTGTACCAAGTTTGTTACTGTTTTGGCGTGGACTTAGGAAGTTTGTACCAAGTTTGTTACTGTTTTGGCGTGGACTTAGGAAGTTTGTACCAAGTTTGTTACTGTTTTGGCGTGGACTTAGGAAGTTTGTACCAAGTTTGGTGCTGTTTTGGCGTGGACTTAGGAAGTTTGTACCAAGTTTGGTGCTGTTTTGGCGTGGACTTAGGAAGTTTGTACCAAGTTTGGTGCTGTTTTGGCGTGGACTTAGGAAGTTTGTACCAAGTTTGTTACTGTTTTGGCGTGGACTTAGGAAGTTTGTACCAAGTTTGTTACTGTTTTGGCGTGGACTTAGGAAGTTTGTACCAAGTTTGGTGCTGTTTTGGCGTGGACTTAGGAAGTTTGTACCAAGTTTGGTGCTGTTTTGGCGCGGTCTTACGAAATTTGTACCAAGTTTGGTGCTGTTTTGGCGTGGACTTAGGAAGTTTGTACCAAGTTTGTTACTGTTTTGGCGTGGACTTAGGAAGTTTGTACCAAGTTTGTTACTGTTTTGGCGTGGACTTAGGAAGTTTGTACCAAGTTTGGTGCTGTTTTGGCGTGGACTTAGGAAGTTTGTACCAAGTTTGTTACTGGTTTGGCGTGGACTTAGGAAGTTTGTACCAAGTTTGTTACTGTTTTGGCGTGGACTTAGGAAGTTTGTACCAAGTTTGTTACTGTTTTGGCGTGGACTTAGGAAGTTTGTACCAAGTTTGGTGCTGTTTTGGCGTGGACTTAGGAAGTTTGTACCAAGTTTGTTACTGTTTTGGCGTGGACTTAGGAAGTTTGTATCAAGTTTGGTGCTGTTTTGGCGTGGACTTAGAAAGTTTGTATCAAGTTTGGTGCTGTTTTGGCGTGGACTTAGGAAGTTTGTACCAAGTTTGTTACTGTTTTGGCGTGGACTTAGGAAGTTTGTACCAAGTTTGTTTCTGTTTTGGCGTGGACTTAGGAAGTTTGTACCAAGTTTGTTACTGTTTTGGCGTGGACTTAGGAAGTTTGTACCAAGTTTGGTGCTGTTTTGGCGTGGACTTAGGAAGTTTGTACCAAGTTTGTTACTGTTTTGGCGTGGACTTAGGAAGTTTGTACCAAGTTTGTTACTGTTTTGGCGTGGACTTAGGAAGTTTGTACCTAGTTTGTTTCTGTTTTGGCGTGGACTTAGGAAGTTTGTACCAAGTTTGTTTCTGTTTTGGCGCGGACTTAGAAAGTTTGTATCAAGTTTGGTGCTGTTTTGGCGTGGACTTAGGAAGTTTGTACCAAGTTTGGTGCTGTTTTGGCGTGGACTTCGGAAGTTTGTACCAAGTTTGTTTCTGTTTTGGCGTGGACTTAGGAAGTTTGTACCAAGTTTGTTTCTGTTTAGGCGTGGACTTAGGAAGTTTGTACCTAGTTTGTTTCTGTTTTGGTGTGGACTTAGGAAGTTTGTACCAAGTTTGTTTCTGTTTTGGCGCGGACTTACGAAGTTTGTACCAAGTTTGTTACTGTTTTGGCGTGGACTTAGGAAGTTTGTACCAAGTTTGTTACTGTTTTGGCGTGGACTTAGGAAGTTTGTACCAAGTTTGGTGCTGTTTTGGCGTGGACTTAGAAAGTTTGTATCAAGTTTGGTGCTGTTTTGGCGTGGACTTAGGAAGTTTGTACCAAGTTTGTTACTGTTTTGGCGTGGACTTAGGAAGTTTGTACCAAGTTTGTTTCTGTTTTGGCGTGGACTTAGGAAGTTTGTACCAAGTTTGTTACTGTTTTGGCGTGGACTTAGGAAGTTTGTACCAAGTTTGTTACTGTTTTGGCGTGGACTTAGGAAGTTTGTACCTAGTTTGTTACTGTTTTGGCGTGGACTAAGGAAGTTTGTACCAAGTTTGTTACTGTTTTGGCGTGGACTTAGGAAGTTTGTACCAAGTTTGGTGCTGTTTTTGCGTGGACTTAGGAAGTTTGTA
This sequence comes from Anopheles atroparvus, assembly GCA_914969975.1. Classification (NCBI taxonomy): domain Eukaryota; kingdom Metazoa; phylum Arthropoda; class Insecta; order Diptera; family Culicidae; genus Anopheles; species Anopheles atroparvus. Next base: position 142,111 of record CAJZCY010000039.1, on the reverse strand, counting down.
CCAAGTTTGTTACTGTTTTGGCGTGGACTTAGGAAGTTTGTACCAAGTTTGTTACTGTTTTGGCGTGGACTTAGGAAGTTTGTACCAAGTTTGGTGCTGTTTTGGCGTGGACTTAGGAAGTTTGTACCAAGTTTGGTGCTGTTTTGGCGTGGACTTAGGCAGTTTGTATCAAGTTTGTTACTGTTTTGGCGTGGACTTAGGAAGTTTGTACCAAGTTTGTTACTGTTTTGGCGTGGACTTAGGAAGTTTGTACCAAGTTTGGTGCTGTTTTGGCGTGGACTTAGGAAGTTTGTACCAAGTTTGGTGCTGTTTTGGCGTGGACTTAGAAAGTTTGTACTAAGTTTGGTGCTGTTTTGGCGTGGACTTAGGAAGTTTGTACCTAGTTTGTTATTGTTTTGGCGTGGTCTTAGGAAGTTTGTACCAAGTTTGTTATTGTTTTGGCGTGGACTTAGGAAGTTTGTACCAAGTTTGTTACTGTTTTGGCGTGGACTTAGGAAGTTTGTACCAAGTTTGTTACTGTTTTGGCGTGGACTTAGGAAGTTTGTACCAAGTTTGTTACTGTTTTGGCGTGGACTTAGGAAGTTTGTACCAAGTTTGTTATTGTTTTGGCGAAGACTTAGGAAGTTTGTACCAAGTTTGGTGCTGTTTTGGCGTGGACTTAGGAAGTTTGTACCAAGTTTGTTTCTGTTTTGGCGTGGACTTAGGAAGTTTGTACCTAGTTTGTTTCTGTTTTGGCGTGGACTTAGAAAGTTTGTACTAAGTTTGGTGCTGTTTTGGCGTGGACTTAGGAAGTTTGTACCAAGTTTGTTACTGTTTTGGCGTGGACTTAGGAAGTTTGTACCAAGTTTGGTGCTGTTTTGGCGTGGACTTAGGAAGTTTGTACCAAGTTTGTTTCTGTTTTGGCGTGGACTTAGGAAGTTTGTACCAAGTTTGTTACTGTTTTGGCGTTGACTTAGGAAGTTTGTACCAAGTTTGTTACTGTTTTGGCGTGGACTTAGGAAGTTTGTACCAAGTTTGTTACTGTTTTGGCGTGGACTTAGGAAGTTTGTACCAAGTTTGTTACTGTTTTGGCGTGGACTTAGGAAGTTTGTACCAAGTTTGTTACTGTTTTGGCGTGGACTTAGGAAGTTTGTACCAAGTTTGTTACTGTTTTGGCGTGGACTTAGGAAGTTTGTACCAAGTTTGTTACTGTTTTGGCGTTGACTTAGGAAGTTTGTACCAAGTTTGTTACTGTTTTGGCGTGGACTTAGGAAGTTTGTACCAAGTTTGTTACTGTTTTGGCGTGGACTTAGGAAGTTTGTACCAAGTTTGTTTCTGTTTTGGCGCGGACTTAGAAAGTTTGTATCAAGTTTGGTGCTGTTTTGGCGTGGACTTAGGAAGTTTGTACCAAGTTTGGTGCTGTTTTGGCGTGGACTTAGGAAGTTTGTACCAAGTTTGTTACTGTTTTGGCGTGGACTTAGGAAGTTTGTACCAAGTTTGTTTCTGTTTTGGCGCGGACTTACGAAGTTTGTACCAAGTTTGGTGCTGTTTTGGCGTGGTCTTATGAAGTTTGTACCAAGTTTGTTACTGTTTTGGCGTGGACTTAGGAAGTTTGTACCAAGTTTGTTACTGTTTTGGCGTGGACTTAGGAAGTTTGTACCACGTTTGTTACTGTTTTGGCGTGGACTTAGGAAGTTTGTACCAAGTTTGGTGCTGTTTTGGCGTGGACTTAGGAAGTTTGTACCAAGTTTGTTACTGTTTTGGCGTGGACTTAGGAAGTTTGTACCAAGTTTGTTACTGTTTTGGCGTGGACTTAGGAAGTTTGTACCAAGTTTGGTGCTGTTTTGGCGCGGACTTACGAAGTTTGTACCAAGTTTGGTGCTGTTTTGGCGTGGACTTAGGAAGTTTGTACCAAGTTTGTTACTGTTTTGGCGTGGACTTAGGAAGTTTGTATCAAGTTTGGTGCTGTTTTGGCGTGGACTTAGGAAGTTTGTACCAAGTTTGTTACTGTTTTGGCGTGGACTTAGGAAATTTGTACCAAGTTTGGTGCTGTTTTGGCGCGGACTTACGAAGTTTGTACCAAGTTTGGTGATGTTTTGGCGTGGACTTAGGAAGTTTGTATCAAGTTTGGTGCTGTTTTGGCGTGGTCTTAGGAAGTTTGTACCAAGTTTGTTACTGTTTTGGCGTGGACTTAGGAAGTTTGTACCAAGTTTGTTACTGTTTTGGCGCGGACTTAGGAAGTTTGTACCAAGTTTGTTACTGTTTTGGCGTGGACTTAGGAAGTTTGTATCAAGTTTGGTGCTGTTTTGGCGTGGACTTAGGAAGTTTGTACCAAGTTTGTTACTGTTTTGGCGTGGACTAAGGAAGTTTGTACCAAGTTTGTTACTGTTTTGGCGTGGACTTAGGAAGTTTTTATCAAGTTTGGTGCTGTTTTGGCGTGGACTTAGGAAGTTTGTACCAAGTTTGTTACTGTTTTGGCGTGGACTTAGGAAGTTTGTACCAAGTTTGTTACTGTTTTGGCGTGGACTTAGGAAGTTTGTACCAAGTTTGGTGCTGTTTTGGCGTGGTCTTAGGAAGTTTGTACCAAGTTTGTTACTGTTTTGGCGTGGACTTAGGAAGTTTGTATCAAGTTTGGTGCTGTTTTGGCGTGGACTTAGGAAGTTTGTACCAAGTTTGTTACTGTTTTGGCGTGGACTTAGGAAGTTTGTACCAAGTTTGGTGCTGTTTTGGCGTGGACTTAGGAAGTTTGTACCAAGTTTGTTACTGTTTTGGCGTGGACTTAAGAAGTTTGTACCAAGTTTGTTACTGTTTTGGCGTGGACTTAGGAAGTTTGTATCAAGTTTGGTGCTGTTTTGGCGTGGTCTTAGGAAGTTTGTACCAAGTTTGTTACTGTTTTGGCGTGGACTTAGGAACTTTGCACCAAGTTTGTTACTGTTTTGGCGTGGACTTAGGAAGTTTGTACCAAGTTTGTTACTGTTTTGGCGTGGACTTAGGAAGTTTGTACCAAGTTTGTTACTGTTTTGGCGTGGACTTAGGAAGTTTGTACCAAGTTTGTTACTGTTTTGGCGTGGACTTAGGAAGTTTGTACCAAGTTTGGTGCTGTTTTGGCGTGGACTTAGGAAGTTTTTATCAAGTTTGGTGCTGTTTTGGCGTGGACTTAGGAAGTTTGTACCAAGTTTGTTACTGTTTTGGCGTGGACTTAGGAAGTTTGTATCAAGTTTGGTGCTGTTTTGGCGTGGACTTAGAAATTTTGTATCAAGTTTGGTGCTGTTTTGGCGTGGACTTAGAAAGTTTGTACCAAGTTTGTTACTGTTTTGGCGTGGACTTAGGAAGTTTTTACCAAGTTTGTTACTGTTTTGGCGTGGACTTAGGAAGTTTGTACCAAGTTTGGTGCTGTTTTGGCGTGGTCTTAGGAAGTTTGTACCAAGTTTGTTACTGTTTTGGCGTGGACTTAGGAAGTTTGTACCAAGTTTGTTACTGTTTTGGCGTGGACTTAGGAAGTTTGTACCAAGTTTGTTACTGTTTTGGCGTGGACTTAGGAAGTTTGTATCAAGTTTGGTGCTGTTTTGGCGTGGACTTAGGAAGTTTGTACCAAGTTTGTTACTGTTTTGGCGTGGACTTAGGAAGTTTGTACCAAGTTTGTTACTGTTTTGGCGTGGACTTAGGAAGTTTGTACCAAGTTTGTTACTGTTTTGGCGTGGACTTAGGAAGTTTTTACCAAGTTTGTTACTGTTTAGGCGTGGACTTAGGAAGTTTGTACCAAGTTTGTTACTGTTTTGGCGTGGACTTAGGAAGTTTGTACCAAGTTTGGTGCTGTTTTGGCGTGGACTTAGGAAGTTTGTACCAAGTTTGTTACTGTTTTGGCGTTGACTTAGGAAGTTTGTATCAAGTTTGGTGCTGTTTTGGCGTGGACTTAGGAAGTTTGTATCAAGTTTGGTGCTGTTTTGGCGTGGACTTAGAAAGTGTTAAGTATTGAACTATCAGCTTTAGCCTTGATATAGGAGCGTGAATGTAAGAATACTCTGATTGTAAATGTATTAGTGTTAAGAATAAAATTAAGTCAATCGCAAACCAACCTCCGGACGGTGTACAACTATTTTTTTGTTAGAGCAATTTTCGCTACATAAACATTGGTCCTTCGAACCGGATCGATAGCCGATCGTTTAGCTAATTACTGGTAGTTGTAACCGTTAATAGATAGTGTTCGTAGTGATATTTGGGAATAATGTCGAACCCCGAAATCACTTTTAGTGACGTGCAAGGTGCATCGAGCCCAAAGGAAGTGGCGTCCGTGCCAAGTATGTTCGCACGTTACCATGCGCATATGATGCGTAGACTAGAATCGTTGGCAAACGCAATAAGTGCAAGTGAGAATACGGATCCGAGCTATTTTCAGGAATGTTCGGAACAATTAGCATCTATTTCGTCCGCATTTGAAGCTAGACATTCAGCGTGCCTGGAGACGATGGTGCTTGAACAAGTAGAAGAGGAAGAGAGACAGTACGAGGAGTTCGAGCGGCGTCGATTCGAGCTCTCTCTCACGCTAAAAAGGCGCCAGGCTGCGTGGTGTGCGTCAACTCTTAGTGCAACGCACGCACAAAAGTTGTCGAACCCGAATGTGCGCTTACCCGAAATACCGTTACCAAAATTTGATGGAACATTAGAATCCTGGCCCGCGTTTCGGGACGCTTTTCGGAGTATGATTGACGGGCATAAAAGTTTATCGGAAGTAGATAAACTCACCTATTTAAAACGTGTGGTATCAAAAGAAGCAGCTTTAGTGATCGAATCGGTAGAAATTACAGCTGCCAATTACAGTGTAGCGTGGGAACTGTTAAAAACGCGATACGAAAATAAAAAGGTGTTAGTGCGGCGGTATTTAGACGAACTTTTCGCTATTCCTTCAGTGAAGCGAGAAGCGTACGAGGAGATCACCATTTTGTTGGATGGTTTTGAGCGAACAATCAAAATGGTGGAAAAAATTGGCGTTCCGACCGCAGGATGGAGTGTACTGTTGGCGCATATGCTGTGTGCCAAATTAGATGCAAACACCCTAAAACAATGGGAAATGTTTCACCGAAGTGGTGAAGTGGCGGAATATACCGATTTAGTCAAATTCTTAAGGGAACATGCATCAGTGTTGCAAGCGTTGCCACGCACGAAAGGAAAAACTATAGATGCTCCTACGACTCCTGGAAGAAAATGGAGTCAAGCGTGTGCAACCATTAGTGCGGGTGATAGTGTTGGTCAAAAGAATTGCGTATTCTGTAATAAGGTCATGCACTCGGCCTTTCAGTGTAATGTGTTCCGGAACCACTCAGTACTACAGCGATATGCGATGGCGAAAGAATTGAAGGTGTGCTTAAATTGCTTATCACCCGAACACCAAGTGAGAGATTGTGCAGCGAGTGGTTGTCGTGTTTGTAAAATGAAGCATCACACGATGCTTCACAGGTCCAACAATGAACAGTATCCAGCCGGTAGTGGAACCACTCCCGGAGCTTCAGTTAATGTGGGTTCCACTCGTACCTCAGTTGTCAGTGAAAGACCAGCCAACGCAGTCATGTTGGCGCCAACTGACGTTCAGCCAGCCACTTCTGTATTGCTGCCAACGGTATTGGTGACAGTGAAGGCATCAAATGGCAACACGACGATAGCCCGAGCCGTGCTTGATGAAGGGGCACAGATCAACCTGGTTACGGAAAGATTAGTGCAGAGACTGCAAGCATCGAAGAGACGGGATCATATACCCATCGGAGGAGTTGGAAAAGGCTGTCAAACTTCCTTATTTTCCGTAAGCTTGGTCGTGAATGCCAAATGCACTAATGTTGACTTTCGTTTAAGGTTGCACATCCTTCCTGAGATTATGTGGAATCTTTCCCCGGCTAAAGTTGATCACATCGAACTACCAAACGACATCTGCCTGGCTGATCCAACCTGGGCGGAGGTTGGAAACATCGATATGCTGCTCGGCAGAGAACTATACAATGATATACTTTTAGACGGTGTGATTAGACTTAAATCGGAGAGGGAAAACATATTGCTTCAAAACACGCAATTCGGTTGGATAGTTTCGGGAAAGGCCACGGTAGAGCAACTAGAACATAGGAGGAGGATAGTAAACTTAGCTGGCAACGAACTGTCATTAGATGAGCAGTTAACTAAATTCTGGGAAATCGAACAATGCCAAACCTCAAGTATTTTATCTCCCGTGGAAACTGAATGTGAAGAAAATTTTGAGCGTACCACTACTAGAGGGCCGGAGGGTAGATTCATAGTAACGTTACCAAAAGATTCAGCGAAAATCAAAACATTAGGAGCCTCATACAAAATAGCGAAACGTCGCCTTCAATCGTTGAGCCGCCGGCTAAGAGCAAATCCTGAATTGAAACGTCAATACCAGGAATTTTTGAGCGAGTATTTAGAGTTAGGGCATATGCAAGAAATCACTCCCAACCCCAATGATGAATCGTTTGCCTACTACATGCCACACCATTGTATTGTCCGTCCCGAAAGCCTTACTACAAAACTACGGGTAGTCTTCGACGCATCTTGTGCCACAGAATCCGGTGTATCTCTGAACGATGCTCTTTTAGTTGGTCCAGTCATACAAGACGATCTCGTTAGTCTTACCATGCGGTTTCGAATACCTAGATATGCTGTGACAGCAGATATAGAGAAGATGTATCGTCAGATATGGATAGCAGAAGCAGACCGTCCTTGGCAACGAATCCTTTGGGAAGATGAAGAACAAGGCGGAATTAAAGCATTTGAACTAAAAACGGTTACATATGGCACAGCCTCGGCGCCATACTTAGCCACAAAGACATTACAAACTCTAGCAAATGAGGCCAAACACTCACATCCCATAGCGTCACAGATTTTGGCATCTGACTTTTACATGGATGATATGATAAACGGAGCAGACACGATTGAACAAGGAGAGTTGTTATGTGCGCAAATTACGGACTTACTCGAATCAGCTGGCTTCAAATTACGCAAATGGGCATCTAACTCTAAGCAGTTATTGAACACGCTTCCAAACGAACTTTGCGAAATGGGAGAGGAATTGTTACTGGACCCAACGAAATCCATTAAAGCGCTTGGGTTAAAATGGAATCCTAGTGAAGACCAACTGGGTTTTGACGTACCATGCTGGCCTGTAGAAGGAATGGTTTGTAAACGAAGTGCTGTATCAGATGCTGCTCGCTTATTTGATCCTTTGGGATTGATCGGACCGGTAATTGTCTTGGCCAAATGCTTCTTACAAGAAGTATGGCAGAAAGAGGTGGATTGGGATGAGCCATTGGACGACGAGATGAGCAAACGATGGCTAAACCTTAAGCAAGAGATGGTATATGTTGCTGAAATAGCAGTTCCACGTCGCGTGGTGGGTGAAAGAGCACAGCTAGTTGAGCTACACGGGTTTAGCGATGCTTCTCAAAAAGCGTATGGTGCATGTATTTATGTGCGATCGATTATGGCAGATGGCAACACAAAGGTCGAACTCTTATGCGCTAAATCCAAAGTAGCACCTATTGACACCAGCAAGAAAAAGAAAAGCGTAACAATACCTCGATTAGAGTTGTCAGCCGCGTTACTGTTATGTCACTTATGGCAAAAGGTGAAGAGTAGCATCAAGAGAGAATTTAAAGCAATATTTTGGGTAGATTCGACCATTGTCTTACACTGGATTGATGGACATCCTTCGCGCTGGAAACCCTTTGTAGCGAATCGGGTTTCGGAGATACAGCATCTCACAGAAAAGGAGCAATGGTTTCACGTTCCTGGCGAAGAAAATCCTGCCGATATTTTATCAAGAGGAATGCTTCCATGCCAATTGAAGAAGAATGAAGTATGGTGGCATGGACCGAAATGGCTTAGCCAGTCGATAGATTATACATCACGAACGACAATCCCACATTCGCGTTTTACATCAGAGGAACTAGAAGAGCGTCAGATAGTGCTTGCCGTAAGAACCCAGACAACAAACCCATTATTTTCGCTACGATCATCATATCCCGCTTTAGTTCAGTTGGTAGCATACCTGTTAAGGTTTAGAGTAAATAGCCAGAAGAAAAATCGAACTAATCGACGAAAAGGAGTTCTCTCGATATTAGAACTGCGCCAAGCAGCAGAGACTCTTATACGATTAGCGCAAGCAGAAACATTTGCCGAAGAAATAACGTCTTTACAAAGCGAGGGAGAAGTCAAACAAAATTCTAAGCTAAAGGCTCTGGCTCCGATTATCCTGAATGGAATTGTGCGCATTGGTGGCAGGCTACGACACGCTCCGGTCACCGAAAACCGAAAACATCCAATAATACTCGATTCAAAACATCCTCTTACCATCATGATCATGCAGTCTTACCATCGCCAATTTTTGCATGCCGGACCACAATTGCTTATCTCTATGATTCGTGAACGATTCTGGCCATTACGTGTACGTAACCTTGCCCGAAAAACTTTACACGAATGCGTAAAATGTTTTAGAAGAAAGCCAACATGTGTAGAGCAGATTATGGGTGACTTGCCGCCAGAAAGAGTAACTCCAACCTACCCATTCTTAAATACTGGAGTGGACCTCTGTGGACCCTTTTGGTATCGCCTCGCACCACGAAAAGGCGTTCCGGTTAAATGTTTTGTAGCAGTTTTTATATGCCTTGTCACAAAGGCAGTACATGTGGAACTCGTCGCTGATTTGTCCACCAGCTCGTTCATTGCCGCTCTTAAACGATTCGTGGCAAGACGCGGTAAACCAACCAGAATCGAATGCGACAACGCAAAAAACTTTAGAGGAGCTGAACGCGCACTGAAGGAGTTGTACGATCTATTTCGAACTCAACAAGCCGAACATACCATATCGTCTCATTGCCATTCGGAAGGAATCGAGTTTAAGTTTATCCCGCCACGATCGCCGAACTTTGGCGGTTTATGGGAAGCAGCGATTAAAAGCTTAAAGAACCATCTGAAATCCACAATCGGGGCAGAAGTACTGTTGAAGGACGATCTCGAAACGTTGCTGATTCAAATCGAAGCCTGCTTAAACTCACGACCGCTAACTCAACTAACGTCAGATCCGGAGGACTTAGAAGTCTTGACGCCTGGACATTTTCTCGTCCATCGAACCTTGGTGTCAATTCCCGAACCTTCATACGAAGATTTAAACGTAAATCGGCTTGATCGTTTCCAGAAAAACCAGGAATTCTTGCGTCGAATCTGGAAACGTTGGACAACGGACTACTTATCGGGATTGCAACCGCGGACGAAGTGGACGAACCGACGGAACAATATAGAGGTTGGTACAATGGTCCTGTTAAAGGAAGATAACTTACCACCTTTGAAATGGGCAATGGGAAGAGTAGTACAAACATTTAAAGGCAAAGACGGAAATATACGCGTTGTTGAGGTTCGCACAAAAGAGGGAGTATATCGCCGAGCGATTTCAAAAATTTGTATTTTGCCAGTTCAACCTTAGACATATATAGGCTCATTAAAAATGAATTTTTGAATTACTTGTAGAAAGTTACCTTTCCACGGGGGGCGGTATGTTAAGTATTGAACTATCAGCTTTAGCCTTGATATAGGAGCGTGAATGTAAGAATACTCTGATTGTAAATGTATTAGTGTTAAGAATAAAATTAAGTCAATCGCAAACCAACCTCCGGACGGTGTACAACTATTTTTTTGTTAGAGCAATTTTCGCTACAGAAAGTTTGTATCAAGTTTGGTGCTGTTTTGTCGTGGACTTAGAAAGTTTGTATCAAGTTTGTTACTGTTTTGGCGTGGACTTAGGAACTTTGCACCAAGTTTGTTACTGTTTTGGCGTGGACTTAGGAAGTTTGTACCAAGTTTGGTGCTGTTTTGGCGTGGACTTAGGAAGTTTGTACCAAGTTTGTTACTGTTTTGGCGTGGACTTAGGAAGTTTGTATCAAGTTTGGTGCTGTTTTGGCGTGGACTTAGAAAGTTTGTATCAAGTTTGGTGCTGTTTTGGCGTGGACTTACGAAGTTTGTACCAAGTTTGGTGATGTTTTGGTGTGGACTTAGGAAGTTTGTATCAAGTTTGGTGCTGTTTTGGCGTGGTCTTAGGAAGTTTGTACCAAGTTTGGTGCTGTTTTGGCGTGGACTTAGGAAGTTTGTACCAAGTTTGTTACTGTTTTGGCGTGGACTCAGGAAGTTTGTACCAAGTTTGTTACTGTTTTGGCGTGGACTTAGGAAGTTTGTACCAAGTTTGGTGCTGTTTTGGCGTGGACTTAGGAAGTTTGTACCAAGTTTGTTACTGTTTTGGCGTGGACTTAGGAAGTTTGTACCAAGTTTGTTACTGTTTTGGCGTGGACTTAGGAAGTTTGTACCAAGTTTGGTGCTGTTTTGGCGTGGACTTAGGATGTTTGTACCAAGTTTGGTGCTGTTTTGGCGTGGACTTAGGAAGTTTGTACCAAGTTTGTTACTGTTTTGGCGTGGACTTAGGAAGTTTGTACCAAGTTTGGTGCTGTTTTGGCGTGGACTTAGGAAGTTTGTATCAAGTTTGGTGCTGTTTTGGCGTGGACTTAGGATGTTTGTACCAAGTTTGGTGCTGTTTTGGCGTGGAATTAGGAAGTTTGTACCAAGTTTGTTACTGTTTTGGCGTGGACTTAGGAAGTTTGTACCAAGTTTGTTACTGTTTTGGCGTGGACTTAGGAAGTTTGTACCAAGTTTGGTGCTGTTTTGGCGTGGACTTAGGAAGTTTGTACCTAGTTTGTTTCTGTTTTGGCGTGGACTTAGGAAGTTTGTACCAAGTTTGTTACTGTTTTGGCGTGGACTTAGGAAGTTTGTACCAAGTTTGTTACTGTTTTGGCGTGGACTTAGGAAGTTTGTACCAAGTTTGGTGCTGTTTTGGCGTGGACTTAGGAAGTTTGTATCAAGTTTGGTGCTGTTTTGGCGTGGACTTAGGAAGTTTGTACCAAGTTTGTTACTGTTTTGGCGTGGACTTAGGAAGTTTTTACCAAGTTTGTTACTGTTTTGGCGTGGACTTAGGAAGTTTGTACCAAGTTTGTTACTGTTTTGGCGTGGACTTAGGAAGTTTGAACCAAGTTTGGTGCTGTTTTGGCGCGGACTTACGAAGTTTGTACCAAGTTTGTTACTGTTTTGGCGTGGACTTAGGAAGTTTGTATCAAGTTTGGTGCTGTTTTGGCGTGGACTTAGAAAATTTGTATCAAGTTTGGTGCTGTTTTGGCGTGGACTTAGAAAGTTTGTATCAAGTTTGGTGCTGTTTTGGCGTGGACTTAGGAAGTTTGTACCTAGTTTGGTGCTGTTTTGGCGTGGACTTAGGAAGTTTTGTATTTTGTATTTTTGTATTTTTGTATTTTAATAATAACAGAGTGTCTGCCACACTTGGGCTATGACACATAAACACTAGTTCACAATAGATAAACGTAACGCTTCTTTAAACACAGGCAAAGATACATTAAAGTCGTACACATTCGAATAACAATTAAAGACCTCGCACATTCGTAGCATAGGGTCACGGAGGCCACTTGAGGTTCTTCTTCTAGCGGCGTGGAGAAATGGTCGGCTACGTAATACCCTCGGTGCATAGATGCCTATGTTTGATAGCAGCGCTGGGGAATCAATGGTACCGCTGAACAAACCAGCCACGAAGAGGCACTGCGACATTGTGCGACGGACACTCAGGGGTTCCAGCCCTAATAGGAGACATCGAGACCAATACGGGGGCATCTTGCTGCGGTCAGGCCAGGGTAGAAGCCGGATAGCGTACCTCGTCAGTCTCCGCTGGATACTCTCCAGACGATTTATAGCAGTCAAAGTTGACGGGCACCAAACAACGCAACAGTACTCCAACACTGGACGAATAATACCGCAGAAAACAGATTTGATGGCAACAGGGTCGGTGAAGTCCACAGTGGCTTTGCGCAGCAGTCCTAGTAATTGATTGCCCTTGGAGATCACGTAGTCCAGATGGTCTTTAAAAGTAAGACGATGGTCGAGTAGCACACCGAGGTCGCGGATACAAGAAGCGCGTTCGACAGTGACACCATGAATTGAGTAATTAAAACATTCCGGGGAACGAGGTCTGCAGAAAGAGATGGTGCGGCACTTATCAATACATAGTTCCAGCGCGTTTCTAGTGCACCAATTGCAGAACAGATTTAAGGCCAACTGCAGCTGCAATTGATCTGATCGACCACGAACAGGCATGTAGATCTTGATGTCGTCTGCGAACATCAGGTGACAATCCTCAGGCAGTACAGCAGAAACATCATTGATATGTAGCAGGAACAGCAGAGGTCCAAGTATGCTGCCTTGCGGGACTCCAGATGAGCCGATGAAAGCTCGTGATCGACACGCTCCAATACCGACATAATAGGTCCGATGATACAGGTATGAACGAAACCAGGAGTGCATCGTTTCGGAAATACCCAACCTTCTAAGCTTGGCAAGCAGGATGTCATGCGAGATGCTGTCAAACGCCGCCTTGAAGTCCGTGTAAATTGCATCGATTTGAAAACCATCATCGATAGCTTTGAGGCAACCACTGACGAATTCCACCAAGTTAGTTACAGTAGAGCGCTTTGGAGTAAAGCCATGCTGTCTGCCGCTGATGTAGCTGGACACGGCGTCGAGGAACGGAATGTGAAGTACTCGCTCGAAAATTTTTGCACAGGCAGATAAAATAGTTATGCCGCGGTAATTAGAAGCAGAGTCTCGGTTTCCTTTCTTGAAAATCGGAATCATGTGGGCGGACTTCCAAGCCGTCGGAAAGTGACCGCATTGCAATGACTGGTTGAAAAGTTTGACAAGAACAGGAGCTAGCGTTTGGCTGCAGCGTTTGAGGATAACGGCCGGGATATTATCAGGACCAGCGTTAGATGACTGCTTTAATGTTTTCAGCGCTGCCAGGATATCCGAAGTGTTGATAGAAGGTGGCCCAAATTCGATTATTGCCTCAGGTGTATTGACCAGAGCATTTATGACACTCGCGGGGTCAGTAGAAGGCGATGCGAAACCGTCAGAAAACCGGGTAGCGAATAAGTTGCAGATTTCGCGTTCAGATGTTGCAGTCGAGGATTTGTAGCTGATACGGGGTGCAATTGCGTTCGATTTCCGTTTGGAATTAATGTAGCCCCAGAACCTTTTGGGGTTCGTTGCAAGTGATGATTGAATCCGGTTCACATGGTGTCGGTGCAAGTAGCGATTGTAGGATCGATAGGCGTTGAAAGCGGTGCGGTAAGCAACCTTGGACGAATTGGATTTCCACCGCTTTGTTGTTCTATGGGCAGCCATCATACTCGATTTTAAGCGCATAAGCCTTGCATTCGCCCAAGAAGGACCACGACCTCGGGGTTTAATGCGCGGAACGCACTCATCAAGCGCCGATCTCATGAAAGCAATAAATGCATTGGTCGCGTCATCGATGGAGGCATAAGCCGAACATTCGAAATCCATGTTAAAGGCAGCAATAAGAAGGTCGAGTCGTTGGAAATTGGTTTTATAATAGTTAAGGCCAGACCTGCCCACGGGAGCGGTCGTACTACCAGGTGCAGCTGAAGACATAGTTACATCAAATTCCAACGCCGGATGATGATTGTCGATGTTTAACAACGGCTCGGTACAACACAGGATCGGTGAACATGTGGCATTCGCATTAATGAATATTAAATCAAGCTGGCAGTCCATTGAGTTTTTTACCCCGCTTATTTGATAAAGATTGCTAGCCAGGATACCGTCCATAAACATAGCATTCGCCGCAGAAGGAGCAGATGGCAAATAGTGTGAGAGTGACGCAGGAACAATACCGGTATCATCGTCGTCGAATGCGGGCGTAGCGGTGGTAGCAGGAGTCCAGGTGATAGCAGGCAAATTAAAATCTCCTAGCAGTAAAAGCCTATCATCAGATTTAAGGCGGTCGGCAACCGCACCGATGCATGTGTGCAGTGATTTTAGTACATCGGGATCACTACTACGCCTGGGTGGAATGTAGGCTGCGATGATGTAAGTGAGCGTGTTGGACGATTTGATGCATACGATGACAAGTTCCAACCAAGAACAGGCAGGTTTAATCTCCCACGATACAAGCGATGAAGAGCAAGCGATAAGGACCCCACCTCCCCTTATGCAGGAACTGTTCGCAATGCTTATGTCGCAGCGGTAGACCGTGAAGCGATCATCGCTGAAAAGTGAGGAGGGAAAGCGATCGTCAAGCCACGTTTCAGTAAGAACGACAATGTCGAACACAGTTTCGTCGAGAGCCAGGAATAGATCAGCGCATTTAGTACGGAGACCACGAGCATTTTGGTAATAAACCAAACGGGAAACCGGCTACGCATCAGTGTGTGCCGCGAGAGGCGTGCTATCCAGAAGAACTGGAGGCTGGACCTCCGTTGGAACGAGAACCGTAGGACCGACGACGGGCGACGATGCACGTTGGCTCAATAGCCGGTCTTGACGAGCTGTGCGCGAGGAACGGTCTCGGAATTCACGAAAAGTGACACCGACTGGCCACGTTGACGGGAGCAAGGCAAGCTCGCGCGTAGACAGCGGAACACCTACTCGAAACGATACGAAGGTTAGCGGGAGAGTGGGATCCCGGTTGCGACCAACCAAACGCCGTACGATCACATCATCAACGTTGACCTGCCTTTTGGCCAGAGCCAGGACAGCTTCATCGGTCACATTCGGGGCAAATCTGGAGAGATAAATCCATGCTCGTTCTTCGCGTTCCGGAACAGTAAGGATATCCGGCGGCGGAATGGCGGTTCCAAGAATCGTCGAAGGCAACCCATCACCACGCTCGGTAGCGTCGGGGTGTGAACGATCGATGAGACGACGTTTCGGTGCACACTCAGGAGCAGGATCATTTGCAGGTGTGTGGCAGTGAGATGACGAAGCGAGAGCGTTGCGGTACGGTGTTGCGAGTGCGCGAGAAGAGGCAAGCCTCTTCAACGCTTGCTTAGCGGTCACTTCTACCAAAAGCTCGGCGTTTTTGGTGAATTCGGCTTGTATGTCGGTCCAGAGCTTGAGAAGTGATCCGTTCAACTTCGTGAGCAAATCAGCCTTCTGTTTATCAAGCAACGCGCCGAGCTCACCGATAAGCCCTTTTTTGTTGCCGATACGAAACTCAGTGCAATCGGGACAAAACCAGCCAATTTGAGCATTTCTTCCCATTTCCTTTGTGGCCTCTCTGGACAGACCAGCACAGCTGAAGTGAAAGACGTTATCACAATATCCGCTGCACATAATCACATCATCCGCTGTAGAAAGCAGGCAAGCCGAGCAAGACATTTTGGATAACAGGAACTAAAGTCGTAGTGAGGTAGTGAGTTTATCGCAGTGAGTGTGAATCAGCAGTGATGCGAGTAGAGGCGGGTTAGTGCGATGCCGCCAAACGCGAACCAAAGCGACCAAACACTTATGATTCTTGCTCAACAAATACACAAGAACACTATACGGGCCGAAAATTGAAGACAGCTAGACGGAGAATCACAGGTGCAGGAAACAGATTAACGAAAGTTAGGAAATTCCGGGCGACTACTTTAGTAAAGCAGGAGCGCGACGCGGAACGAACCGTTTCGATCGTATCCAACGAGGAGACAGGAGCATAGTACCATAGTTTGTACCAAGTTTGTTACTGTTTTGGCGTGGACTTAGGAAGTTTGTACCAAGTTTGTTACTGTTTTGGCGTGGACTTAGGAAGTTTGTACCAAGTTTGTTACTGTTTTGGCGTGGACTTAGGAAGTTTGTACCAAGTTTGTTACTGTTTTGGCGTGGACTTAGAAAGTTTGTATCAAGTTTGGTGCTGTTTTGGCGTGGACTTAGGAAGTTTGTACCAAGTTTGTTACTGTTTTGGCGTGGACTTAGGAAGTTTGTACCAAGTTTGTTACTGTTTTGGCGTGGACTTAGGAAGTTTGAACCAAGTTTGGTGCTGTTTTGGCGCGGACTTACGAAGTTTGTACCAAGTTTGGTGCTGTTTTGGCGTGGACTTAGGAAGTTTGTACCAAGTTTGTTACTGTTTTGGCGTGGAATTAGGAAGTTTGTACCAAGTTTGTTACTGTTTTGGCGTGGACTTAGAAAGTTTGTACCAAGTTTGTTACTGTTTTGGCGTGGACTTAGGAAGTTTGTACCAAGTTTGTTACTGTTTTGGCGTGGACTTAGGAAGTTTGTACCAAGTTTGTTACTGTTTTGGCGTGGACTTAGGAAGTTTGAACCAAGTTTGGTGCTGTTTTGGCGCGGACTTACGAAGTTTGTACCAAGTTTGGTGCTGTTTTGGCGTGGACTTAGGAAGTTTGTACCAAGTTTGTTACTGTTTTGGCGTGGAATTAGGAAGTTTGTACCAAGTTTGGTGCTGTTTTGGCGTGGACTTAGGAAGTTTGTACCAAGTTTGTTACTGTTTTGGCGTGGACTTAGAAAGTTTGTATCAAGTTTGGTGCTGTTTTGGCGTGGACTTAGGAAGTTTGTACCAAGTTTGGTGCTGTTATGGCGTGGACTTAGAAAGTTTGTACCAAGTTTGTTACTGTTTTGGCGTGGACTTAGGAAGTTTGTACCAAGTTTGGTGCTGTTTTGGCGTGGACTTAGGATGTTTGTACCAAGTTTGGTGCTGTTTTGGCGTGGACTTAGGAAGTTTGTACCTAGTTTGTTTCTGTTTCTGCGTGGACTTAGGAAGTTTGTACCAAGTTTGTTACTGTTTTGGCGTGGACTTAGGAAGTTTGTACCAAGTTTGTTACTGTTTTGGCGTGGACTCAGGAAGTTTGTACCAAGTTTGTTACTGTTTTGGCGTGGACTCAGGAAGTTTGTACCAAGTTTGGTGCTGTTTTGGCGTGGACTTAGGAAGTTTGTACCAAGTTTGTTACTGTTTTGGCGTGGACTTAGAAAGTTTGTATCAAGTTTGGTGCTGTTTTGGCGTGGACTTAGGAAGTTTGTACCAAGTTTGGTGCTGTTTTGGCGTGGACTTAGGAAGTTTGTACCAAGTTTGTTACTGTTTTGGCGTGGACTTAGGAAGTTTGTACCAAGTTTGTTACTGTTTTGGCGTGGACTTAGGAAGTTTGTACCAAGTTTGTTACTGTTTTGGCGTGGACTTAGGAAGTTTGTACCAAGTTTGTTACTGTTTTGGCGTGGACTTAGAAAGTTTGTATCAAGTTTGGTGCTGTTTTGGCGTGGACTTAGGAAGTTTGTACCAAGTTTGGTGCTGTTTTGGCGTGGACTTAGGAAGTTTGTACCAAGTTTGGTGCTGTTTTGGCGTGGACTTAGGATGTTTGTACCAAGTTTGGTGCTGTTTTGGCGTGGACTTAGGAAGTTTGTACCAAGTTTGTTACTGTTTTTGCGTGGACTTAGGAAGTTTGTACCAAGTTTGTTACTGTTTTGGCGTGGACTTAGGAAGTTTGTACCAAGTTTGTTACTGTTTTGGCGTGGACTTAGGAAGTTTGTATCAAGTTTGGTGCTGTTTTGGCGTGGACTTAGGATGTTTGTACCAAGTTTGGTGCTGTTTTGGCGTGGAATTAGGAAGTTTGTACCAAGTTTGTTACTGTTTTGGCGTGGACTTAGGAAGTTTGTACCAAGTTTGTTACTGTTTTGGCGTGGACTTAGGAAGTTTGTACCAAGTTTGTTACTGTTTTGGCGTGGACTTAGGAAGTTTGTACCAAGTTTGTTACTGTTTTGGCGTGGACTTAGAAAGTTTGTATCAAGTTTGGTGCTGTTTTGGCGTGGACTTAGGAAGTTTGTACCAAGTTTGGTGCTGTTTTGGCGTGGACTTAGGAAGTTTGTACCAAGTTTGTTACTGTTTTGGCGTGGACTTAGGAAGTTTGTACCAAGTTTGTTACTGTTTTGGCGTGGACTTAGGAAGTTTGTACCAAGTTTGTTACTGTTTTGGCGTGGACTTAGGAAGTTTGTACCAAGTTTGTTACTGTTTTGGCGTGGACTTAGAAAGTTTGTATCAAGTTTGGTGCTGTTTTGGCGTGGACTTAGGAAGTTTGTACCAAGTTTGGTGCTGTTTTGGCGTGGACTTAGGAAGTTTGTACCAAGTTTGGTGCTGTTTTGGCGTGGACTTAGGATGTTTGTACCAAGTTTGGTGCTGTTTTGGCGTGGACTTAGGAAGTTTGTACCAAGTTTGTTACTGTTTTTGCGTGGACTTAGGAAGTTTGTACCAAGTTTGTTACTGTTTTGGCGTGGACTTAGGAAGTTTGTACCAAGTTTGTTACTGTTTTGGCGTGGACTTAGGAAGTTTGTATCAAGTTTGGTGCTGTTTTGGCGTGGACTTAGGATGTTTGTACCAAGTTTGGTGCTGTTTTGGCGTGGAATTAGGAAGTTTGTACCAAGTTTGTTACTGTTTTGGCGTGGACTTAGGAAGTTTGTATCAAGTTTGGTGCTGTTTTGGCGTGGACTTAGGGAGTTTGTACCTAGTTTGTTTCTGTTTTGGCGTGGACTTAGGAAGTTTGTACCAAGTTTGGTGCTGTTTTGGCGTGGACTTAGGATGTTTGTACCAAGTTTGGTGCTGTTTTGGCGTGGACTTAGGAAGTTTGTACCAAGTTTGGTGCTGTTTTGGCGTGGACTTAGGAAGTTTGTACCAAGTTTGTTACTGTTTTGGCGTGGACTTAGGAAGTTTGTACCAAGTTTGTTACTGTTTTGGCGTGGACTTAGGAAGTTTGTATCAAGTTTGGTGCTGTTTTGGCGTGGACTTAGGATGTTTGTACCAAGTTTGGTGCTGTTTTGGCGTGGAATTAGGAAGTTTGTACCAAGTTTGGTGCTGTTTTGGCGTGGACTTAGGAAGTTTGTACCAAGTTTGTTACTGTTGTGGCGTGGACTTAGGAAGTTTGTACCAAGTTTGGTGCTGTTTTGGCGTGGACTTAGGATGTTTGTACCAAGTTTGGTGCTGTTTTGGCGTGGACTTAGGAAGTTTGTACCAAGTTTGTTACTGTTTTGGCGTGGACTTAGGAAGTTTGTACCAAGTTTGGTGCTGTTTTGGCGTGGACTTAGGAAGTTTGTATCAAGTTTGGTGCTGTTTTGGCGTGGACTTAGGATGTTTGTACCAAGTTTGGTGCTGTTTTGGCGTGGAATTAGGAAGTTTGTACCAAGTTTGTTACTGTTTTGGCGTGGACTTAGGAAGTTTGTACCAAGTTTGTTACTGTTTTGGCGTGGACTTAGGAAGTTTGTACCAAGTTTGGTGCTGTTTTGGCGTGGACTTAGGATGTTTGTACCAAGTTTGGTGCTGTTTTGGCGTGGACTTAGGAAGTTTGTACCAAGTTTGTTACTGTTTTGGCGTGGACTTAGGAAGTTTGTACCAAGTTTGTTACTGTTTTGGCGTGGACTTAGGAAGTTTGTATCAAGTTTGGTGCTGTTTTGGCGTGGACTTAGGAAGTTTGTACCAAGTTTGGTGCTGTTTTGGCGTGGACTTAGGAAGTTTGTACCAAGTTTGTTACTGTTTTGGCGTGGACTTAGGAAGTTTGTACCAAGTTTGTTACTGTTTTGGCGTGGACTTAGGAAGTTTGTACCAAGTTTGGTGCTGTTTTGGCGTGGACTTAGGATGTTTGTACCAAGTTTGGTGCTGTTTTGGCGTGGACTTAGGAAGTTTGTACCAAGTTTGCAAGTGTTTTTGGGTAGTTTTAAGAAGTTTCTACAAAGTTTGTATTTGACACTCTGTTGCAACTCTGTTGGAATTCGGGTAGTTGTAGGAAGTTTGTACCAAGTTTGTTACTGTTTTGGCGTGGACTTAGGAAGTTTGTACCAAGTTTGTTACTGTTTTGGCGTGGACTTAGGAAGTTTGTGCCAAGTTTGCAAGTGTTTTTGGGTAGTTTTAAGAAGTTTCTACAAAGTTTGTATTTGACACTCTGTTGCAACTCTGTTGGAATTCGGGTAGTTGTAGGAAGTTTGTACCAAGTTTGTTACTGTTTTGGCGTGGACTTAGGAAGTTTGTACCAAGTTTGTTACTGTTTTGGCGTGGACTTAGGAAGTTTGTACCAAGTTTGCAAGTGTTTTTGGGTAGTTTTAAGAAGTTTCTACAAAGTTTGTATTTGACACTCTGTTGCAACTCTGTTGGAATTCGGGTAGTTGTAGGAAGTTTGTACCAAGTTTGGTGCTGTTTTGGCGTGGACTTAGGAAGTTTGTACCAAGTTTGTTACTGTTTTGGCGTGGACTTAGGAAGTTTGTACCAAGTTTGCAAGTGTTTTTGGGTAGTTTTAAGAAGTTTCTACAAAGTTTGTATTTGACACTCTGTTGCAACTCTGTTGGAATTCGGGTAGTTGTAGGAAGTTTGTACCAAGTTTGTTACTGTTTTGGCGTGGACTTAGGAAGTTTGTACCAAGTTTGGTGCTGTTTTGGCGCGGACTTACGAAGTTTGTACCAAGTTTGGTGATGTTTTGGCGTGGACTTAGGAAGTTTGTATCAAGTTTGGTGCTGTTTTGGCGTGGACTTAGGAAGTTTGTACCTAGTTTGTTTCTGTTTTGGCGTGGACTTAGGAAGTTTGTATCAAGTTTGGTGCTGTTTTGGCGTGGACTTAGGAAGTTTGTACCAAGTTTGGTGCTGTTTTGGCGTGGACTTAGGAAGTTTGTACCAAGTTTGCAAGTGTTTTTGGGTAGTTGTAAGAAGTTTCTACAAAGTTTGTATTTGACACTCTGTTGCAACTCTGTTGGAATTCGGGTAGTTGTAGGAAGTTTGTACCAAGTTTGTTACTGTTTTGGCGTGGACTTAGGAAGTTTGTACCAAGTTTGTTACTGTTTTGGCGTGGACTTAGGAAGTTTGTACCAAGTTTGCAAGTGTTTTTGGGTAGTTTTAAGAAGTTTCTACAAAGTTTGTATTTGACACTCTGTTGCAACTCTGTTGGAATTCGGGTAGTTGTAGGAAGTTTGTACCAAGTTTGTTACTGTTTTGGCGTGGACTTAGGAAGTTTGTACCAAGTTTGGTGCTGTTTTGGCGTGGACTTAGGAAGTTTGTACCAAGTTTGCAAGTGTTTTTGGGTAGTTTTAAGAAGTTTCTACAAAGTTTGTATTTGACACTCTGTTGCAACTCTGTTGGAATTCGGGTAGTTGTAGGAAGTTTGTACCAAGTTTGTTACTGTTTTGGCGTGGTCTTAGGAAGTTTGTACCAAGTTTGGTGCTGTTTTGGCGTGGACTTAGGAAGTTTGTACCAAGTTTGCAAGTGTTTTTGGGTAGTTGTAAGAAGTTTCTACAAAGTTTGTATTTGACACTCTGTTGCAACGCTGTTGGAATTCGGGTAGTTGTAGGAAGTTTGTACCAAGCTTGTTACTGTTTTGGCGTGGACTTAGGAAGTTTGTACCAAGTTTGTTACTGTTTTGGCGTGGACTTAGGAAGTTTGTACCAAGTTTGCAAGTGTTTTTGGGTAGTTTTAAGAAGTTTCTACAAAGTTTGTATTTGACACTCTGTTGCAACTCTGTTGGAATTCGGGTAGTTGTAGGAAGTTTGTACCAAGTTTGTTACTGTTTTGGCGTGGTCTTAGGAAGTTTGTACCAAGTTTGGTGCTGTTTTGGCGTGGACTTAGGAAGTTTGTACCAAGTTTGCAAGTGTTTTTGGGTAGTTTTAAGAAGTTTCTACAAAGTTTGTATTTGACACTCTGTTGCAACTCTGTTGGAATTCGGGTAGTTGTAGGAAGTTTGTACCAAGTTTGTTACTGTTTTGGCGTGGTCTTAGGAAGTTTGTACCAAGTTTGGTGCTGTTTTGGCGTGGACTTAGGAAGTTTGTACCAAGTTTGCAAGTGTTTTTGGGTAGTTTTAAGAAGTTTCTACAAAGTTTGTATTTGACACTCTGTTGCAACTCTGTTGGAATTCGGGTAGTTGTAGGAAGTTTGTACCAAGTTTGTTACTGTTTTGGCGTGGACTTAGGAAGTTTGTACCAAGTTTGTTACTGTTTTGGCGTGGACTTAGGAAGTTTGTACCAAGTTTGTTACTGTTTTGGCGTGGACTTAGGAAGTTTGTACCAAGTTTGGTGCTGTTTTGGCGTGGACTTAGGAAGTTTGTACCAAGTTTGTTACTGTTTTGGCGTGGTCTTAGGAAGTTTGTACCAAGTTTGGTGCTGTTTTGGCGTGGACTTAGGAAGTTTGTACCAAGTTTGCAAGTGTTTTTGGGTAGTTGTAAGAAGTTTCTACAAAGTTTGTATTTGACACTCTGTTGCAACGCTGTTGGAATTCGGGTAGTTGTAGGAAGTTTGTACCAAGTTTGTTACTGTTTTGGCGTGGACTTAGGAAGTTTGTACCAAGTTTGTTACTGTTTTGGCGTGGACTTAGGAAGTTTGTACCAAGTTTGCAAGTGTTTTTGGGTAGTTTTAAGAAGCTTCTACAAAGTTTGTATTTGACACTCTGTTGCAACTCTGTTGGAATTCGGGTAGTTGTAGGAAGTTTGTACCAAGTTTGTTACTGTTTTGGCGTGGACTTAGGAAGTTTGTACCAAGTTTGTTACTGTTTTGGCGTGGACTTAGGAAGTTTGTACCAAGTTTGTTACTGTTTTGGCGTGGACTTAGGAAGTTTGTACCAAGTTTGTTACTGTTTTGGCGTGGACTTAGGAAGTTTGTACCAAGTTTGTTACTGTTTTGGCGTGGACTTAGGAAGTTTGTACCAAGTTTGGTGCTGTTTTGGCGTGGACTTAGGAAGTTTGTACCAAGTTTGCAAGTGTTTTTGGGTAGTTGTAAGAAGTTTCTACAAAGTTTGTATTTGACACTCTGTTGCAACGCTGTTGGAATTCGGGTAGTTGTAGGAAGTTTGTACCAAGTTTGTTACTGTTTTGGCGTGGACTTAGGAAGTTTGTACCAAGTTTGTTACTGTTTTGGCGTGGACTTAGGAAGTTTGTACCAAGTTTGCAAGTGTTTTTGGGTAGTTTTAAGAAGTTTCTACAAAGTTTGTATTTGACACTCTGTTGCAACTCTGTTGGAATTCGGGTAGTTGTAGGAAGTTTGTACCAAGTTTGTTACTGTTTTGGCGTGGACTTAGGAAGTTTGTACCAAGTTTGTTACTGTTTTGGCGTGGACTTAGGAAGTTTGTATCAAGTTTGTTACTGTTTTGGCGTGGACTTAGGAAGTTTGTACCAAGTTTGTTACTGTTTTGGCGTGGACTTAGGAAGTTTGTACCAAGTTTGTTACTGTTTTGGCGTGGACTTAGGAAGTTTGTACCAAGTTTGTTACTGTTTTGGCGTGGACTTAGGAAGTTTGTACCAAGTTTGTTACTGTTTTGGCGTGGACTTAGGAAGTTTGTACCAAGTTTGTTACTGTTTTGGCGTGGACTTAGGAAGTTTGTACCAAGTTTGGTGCTGTTTTGGCGTGGACTTAGGAAGTTTGTACCAAGTTTGCAAGTGTTTTTGGGTAGTTGTAAGAAGTTTCTACAAAGTTTGTATTTGACACTCTGTTGCAACGCTGTTGGAATTCGGGTAGTTGTAGGAAGTTTGTACCAAGTTTGTTACTGTTTTGGCGTGGACTTAGGAAGTTTGTACCAAGTTTGTTACTGTTTTGGCGTGGACTTAGGAAGTTTGTACCAAGTTTGCAAGTGTTTTTGGGTAGTTTTAAGAAGTTTCTACAAAGTTTGTATTTGACACTCTGTTGCAACTCTGTTGGAATTCGGGTAGTTGTAGGAAGTTTGTACCAAGTTTGTTACTGTTTTGGCGTGGTCTTAGGAAGTTTGTACCAAGTTTGGTGCTGTTTTGGCGTGGACTTAGGAAGTTTGTACCAAGTTTGCAAGTGTTTTTGGGTAGTTGTAAGAAGTTTCTACAAAGTTTGTATTTGACACTCTGTTGCAACGCTGTTGGAATTCGGGTAGTTGTAGGAAGTTTGTACCAAGTTTGTTACTGTTTTGGCGTGGACTTAGGAAGTTTGTACCAAGTTTGTTACTGTTTTGGCGTGGACTTAGGAAGTTTGTACCAAGTTTGCAAGTGTTTTTGGGTAGTTTTAAGAAGTTTCTACAAAGTTTGTATTTGACACTCTGTTGCAACTCTGTTGGAATTCGGGTAGTTGTAGGAAGTTTGTACCAAGTTTGTTACTGTTTTGGCGTGGTCTTAGGAAGTTTGTACCAAGTTTGGTGCTGTTTTGGCGTGGACTTAGGAAGTTTGTACCAAGTTTGCAAGTGTTTTTGGGTAGTTTTAAGAAGTTTCTACAAAGTTTGTATTTGACACTCTGTTGCAACTCTGTTGGAATTCGGGTAGTTGTAGGAAGTTTGTACCAAGTTTGTTACTGTTTTGGCGTGGACTTAGGAAGTTTGTACCAAGTTTGTTACTGTTTTGGCGTGGACTTAGGAAGTTTGTACCAAGTTTGTTACTGTTTTGGCGTGGACTTAGGAAGTTTGTACCAAGTTTGGTGCTGTTTTGGCGTGGACTTAGGAAGTTTGTACCAAGTTTGTTACTGTTTTGGCGTGGACTTAGGAAGTTTGTACCAAGTTTGGTGCTGTTTTGGCGTGGACTTAGGAAGTTTGCACCAAGTTTGTTACTGTTTTGGCGTGGACTTAGGAAGTTTGTACCAAGTTTGTTACTGTTTTGGCGTGGACTTAGGAAGTTTGTATCAAGTTTGTTACTGTTTTGGCGTGGACTTAGGAAGTTTGTACCAAGTTTGGTGCTGTTTTGGCGCGGACTTACGAAGTTTGTACCAAGTTTGGTGATGTTTTGGCGTGGACTTAGGAAGTTTGTATCAAGTTTGGTGCTGTTTTGGCGTGGACTTAGGAAGTTTGTACCAAGTTTGTTACTGTTTTGGCGTCGTCTTAGGAAGTTTGTACCAAGTTTGCAAGTGTTTTTGGGTAGTTTTAAGAAGTTTCTACAAAGTTTGTATGTGACACTCTGTTGCAACTCTGTTGGAATTCGGGTAGTTGTAGGAAGTTTGTACCAAGTTTGTTACTGTTTTGGCGTGGACTTAGGAAGTTTGTACCAAGTTTGTTACTGTTTTGGCGTGGACTTAGGAAGTTTGTACCAAGTTTGGTGCTGTTTTGGCGTGGACTTAGGAAGTTTGTATCAAGTTTGTTACTGTTTTGGCGTGGACTTAGGAAGTTTGTACCAAGTTTGGTGCTGTTTTGGCGCGGACTTACGAAGTTTGTACCAAGTTTGGTGATGTTTTGGCGTGGACTTAGGAAGTTTGTATCAAGTTTGGTGCTGTTTTGGCGTGAACTTAGGAAGTTTGTATCAAGTTTGGTGCTGTTTTGGCGTGGTCTTAGGAAGTTTGTACCAAGTTTGTTACTGTTTTGGCGTGGACTTAGGAAGTTTGTACCAAGTTTGGTGCTGTTTTGGCGTGGACTTAGGAAGTTTGTACCAAGTTTGTTACTGTTTTGGCGTGGACTTAGGAAGTTTGTACCAAGTTTGGTGCTGTTTTGGCGTGGACTTAGGAAGTTTGCACCAAGTTTGTTACTGTTTTGGCGTGGACTTAGGAAGTTTGTACCAAGTTTGGTGCTGTTTTGGCGTGGACTTAGGAAGCTTGTATCAAGTTTGGTGCTGTTTTGGCGTGGACTTAGGAAGTTTGTACCAAGTTTGTTACTGTTTTGGCGTGGACTAAGGAAGTTTGTACCAAGTTTGTTACTGTTTTGGCGTGGACTCAGGAAGTTTGTACCAAGTTTGTTACTGTTTTGGCGTGGACTTAGGAAGTTTGTATCAAGTTTGGTGCGGTTTTGGCGTGGACTTAGGAAGTTTGTACCAAGTTTGTTACTGTTTTGGCGTGGACTTAGGAAGTTTGTATCAAGTTTGGTGCTGTTTTGGCGTGGACTTAGGAAGTTTGTACCAAGTTTGTTACTGTTTTGGCGTGGACTTAGGAAGTTTGTATCAAGTTTGGTGCGGTTTTGGCGTGGACTTAGGAAGTTTGTACCTAGTTTGTTTCTGTTTTGGCGTGGACTTAGGAAGTTTGTACCAAGTTTGTTACTGTTTTGGCGTGGACTTAGGAAGTTTGTACCAAGTTTGTTACTGTTTTGGCGTGGACTTAGGAAGTTTGTACCAAGTTTGGTGCTGTTTTGGCGTGGACTTAGGAAGTTTGTACCAAGTTTGCAAGTGTTTTTGGGTAGTTTTAAGAAGTTTCTACAAAGTTTGTATTTGACACTCTGTTGCAACTCTGTTGGAATTCGGGTAGTTGTAGGAAGTTTGTACCAAGTTTGTTTCTGTTTTGGCGTGGACTTAGGAAGTTTGTACCAAGTTTGTTACTGTTTTGGCGTGGACTAAGGAAGTTTGTACCAAGTTTGGTGCTGTTTTGGCGTGGACTTAGGAAGTTTGTACCAAGTTTGTTACTGTTTTGGCGTGGACTTAGGAAGTTTGTACCAAGTTTGTTACTGTTTTGGCGTGGACTTAGGAAGTTTGTACCAAGTTTGTTACTGTTTTGGCGTGGACTTAGGAAGTTTGTACCAAGTTTGGCGCTGTTTTGGCGTGGACTTAGGAAGTTTGTACCAAGTTTGTTACTGTTTTGGCGTGGACTTAGGAAGTTTGTACCAAGTTTGGTGCTGTTTTGGCGTGGACTTAGGAAGTTTGCACCAAGTTTGTTACTGTTTTGGCGTGGACTTAGGAAGTTTGTACCAAGTTTGTTACTGTTTTGGCGTGGACTTAGGAAGTTTGTACCAAGTTTGGTGCTGTTTTGGCGTGGACTTAGGAAGTTTGTACCAAGTTTGCAAGTGTTTTTGGGTAGTTTTAAGAAGTTTCTACAAAGTTTGTATTTGACACTCTGTTGCAACTCTGTTGGAATTCGGGTAGTTGTAGGAAGTTTGTACCAAGTTTGTTTCTGTTTTGGCGTGGACTTAGGAAGTTTGTACCAAGTTTGTTACTGTTTTGGCGTGGACTAAGGAAGTTTGTACCAAGTTTGGTGCTGTTTTGGCGTGGACTTAGGAAGTTTGTACCAAGTTTGTTACTGTTTTGGCGTGGACTTAGGAAGTTTGTACCAAGTTTGTTACTGTTTTGGCGTGGACTTAGGAAGTTTGTACCAAGTTTGTTACTGTTTTGGCGTGGACTTAGGAAGTTTGTACCAAGTTTGGTGCTGTTTTGGCGTGGACTTAGGAAGTTTGTACCAAGTTTGTTACTGTTTTGGCGTGGACTTAGGAAGTTTGTACCAAGTTTGGTGCTGTTTTGGCGTGGACTTAGGAAGTTTGCACCAAGTTTGTTACTGTTTTGGCGTGGACTTAGGAAGTTTGTACCAAGTTTGTTACTGTTTTGGCGTGGACTTAGGAAGTTTGTATCAAGTTTGTTACTGTTTTGGCGTGGACTTAGGAAGTTTGTACCAAGTTTGGTGCTGTTTTGGCGCGGACTTACGAAGTTTGTACCAAGTTTGGTGATGTTTTGGCGTGGACTTAGGAAGTTTGTATCAAGTTTGGTGCTGTTTTGGCGTGGACTTAGGAAGTTTGTACCAAGTTTGTTACTGTTTTGGCGTCGTCTTAGGAAGTTTGTACCAAGTTTGCAAGTGTTTTTGGGTAGTTTTAAGAAGTTTCTACAAAGTTTGTATGTGACACTCTGTTGCAACTCTGTTGGAATTCGGGTAGTTGTAGGAAGATTGTACCAAGTTTGTTACTGTTTTGGCGTGGACTTAGGAAGTTTGTACCAAGTTTGTTACTGTTTTGGCGTGGACTTAGGAAGTTTGTACCAAGTTTGGTGCTGTTTTGGCGTGGACTTAGGAAGTTTGTATCAAGTTTGTTACTGTTTTGGCGTGGACTTAGGAAGTTTGTACCAAGTTTGGTGCTGTTTTGGCGCGGACTTACGAAGTTTGTACCAAGTTTGGTGATGTTTTGGCGTGGACTTAGGAAGTTTGTATCAAGTTTGGTGCTGTTTTGGCGTGAACTTAGGAAGTTTGTATCAAGTTTGGTGCTGTTTTGGCGTGGTCTTAGGAAGTTTGTACCAAGTTTGTTACTGTTTTGGCGTGGACTTAGGAAGTTTGTACCAAGTTTGGTGCTGTTTTGGCGTGGACTTAGGAAGTTTGTACCAAGTTTGTTACTGTTTTGGCGTGGACTTAGGAAGTTTGTACCAAGTTTGGTGCTGTTTTGGCGTGGACTTAGGAAGTTTGCACCAAGTTTGTTACTGTTTTGGCGTGGACTTAGGAAGTTTGTACCAAGTTTGGTGCTGTTTTGGCGTGGACTTAGGAAGTTTGTACCAAGTTTGTTACTGTTTTGGCGTGGACTAAGGAAGTTTGTACCAAGTTTGTTACTGTTTTGGCGTGGACTCAGGAAGTTTGTACCAAGTTTGTTACTGTTTTGGCGTGGACTTAGGAAGTTTGTATCAAGTTTGGTGCGGTTTTGGCGTGGACTTAGGAAGTTTGTACCAAGTTTGTTACTGTTTTGGCGTGGACTTAGGAAGTTTGTATCAAGTTTGGTGCTGTTTTGGCGTGGACTTAGGAAGTTTGTACCAAGTTTGTTACTGTTTTGGCGTGGACTTAGGAAGTTTGTATCAAGTTTGGTGCGGTTTTGGGCGTGGACTTAGGAAGTTTGTACCTAGTTTGTTTCTGTTTTGGCGTGGACTTAGGAAGTTTGTACCAAGTTTGTTACTGTTTTGGCGTGGACTAAGGAAGTTTGTACCAAGTTTGGTGCTGTTTTGGCGTGGACTTAGGAAGTTTGTACCAAGTTTGTTACTGTTTTGGCGTGGACTTAGGAAGTTTGTACCAAGTTTGTTACTGTTTTGGCGTGGACTTAGGAAGTTTGTACCTAGTTTGTTTCTGTTTTGGCGTGGACTTAGGAAGTTTGTATCAAGTTTGGTGCTGTTTTGGCGTGGACTTAGGAAGTTTGTACCAAGTTTGTTACTGTTTTGGCGTGAACTTAGGAACTTTGCACCAAGTTTGTTACTGTTTTGGCGTGGACTTAGGAAGTTTGTATCATGTTTGGTGCTGTTTTGGCGTGGACTTAGGAAGTTTGTACCTAGTTTGTTTCTGTTTTGGCGTGGACTTAGGAAGTTTGTACCAAGTTTGTTTCTGTTTTGGCGCGGACTTACGAAGTTTGTACCAAGTTTGGTGCTGTTTTGGCGTGGACTTAGGAAGTTTGTACCAAGTTTGTTACTGTTTTGGCGTGGACTTAGGAAGTTTGTACCAAGTTTGTTACTGTTTTGGCGTGGACTTAGGAAGTTTGTACCAAGTTTGGTGCTGTTTTGGCGTGGACTTAGAAAGTTTGTATCTAGTTTGGTGCTGTTTTGGCGTGGACTTAGGAAGTTTGTACCTAGTTTGTTTCTGTTTTGGCGTGGACTTAGGAACTTTGCACCAAGTTTGTTACTGTTTTGGCGTGGACTTAGGAAGTTTGTATCAAGTTTGGTGCTGTTTTGGCGTGGACTTAGGAAGTTTGTACCTAGTTTTTTCTGTTTTGGCGTGGACTTAGGAAGTTTGTACCAAGTTTGTTTCTGTTTTGGCGCGGACTTACGAAGTTTGTACCAAGTTTGGTGCTGTTTTGGCGTGGACTTAGGAAGTTTGTACCAAGTTTGTTACTGTTTTGGCGTGGACTTAGGAAGTTTGTACCAAGTTTGTTTCTGTTTTGGCGCGGACTTACGAAGTTTGTACCAAGTTTGGTGCTGTTTTGGCGTGGACTTAGGAAGTTTGTACCTAGTTTGTTTCTGTTTTGGCGTGGACTTAGGAAGTTTGTACCAAGTTTGTTACTGTTTTGGCGTGGACTTAGGAAGTTTGTATCAAGTTTGGTGCTGTTTTGGCGTGGACTTAGGAAGTTTGTACCAAGTTTGTTACTGTTTTGGCGTGGACTTAGGAACTTTGCACCATGTTTGTTACTGTTTTGGCGTGGGCTTAGGAAGTTTGTATCAAGTTTGGTGCTGTTTTGGCGTGGACTTAGGAAGTTTGTACCTAGTTTGTTTCTGTTTTGGCGTGGACTTAGGAAGTTTGTACCAAGTTTGTTTCTGTTTTGGCGCGGACTTACGAAGTTTGTACCAAGTTTGGTGCTGTTTTGGCGTGGACTTAGCAAGTTTGTACCAAGTTTGTTACTGTTTTGGCGTGGACTTAGGAAGTTTGTACCAAGTTTGTTACTGTTTTGGCGTGGACTTAGGAAGTTTGTACCAAGTTTGGTGCTGTTTTGGCGTGGACTTAGAAAGTTTGTACCAAGTTTGTTACTGTTTTGGCGTGGACTTAGGAAGTTTGTGCCAAGTTTGGTGCTGTTTTGGCGTGGACTTAGGAAGTTTGTACCAAGTTTGTTACTGTTTTGGCGTGGACTTAGGAAGTTTGTATCAAGTTTGGTGCTGTTTTGGCGTGGACTTAGGAAGTTTGTACCAAGTGTGTAACTGTTTTTGCGTGGATTTAGGAAGTTTGTACCAAGTTTGGTGCTGTTTTGGCGTGGACTTAGGAAGTTTGTACCAAGTTTGGTGCTGTTTTGGCGTGGACTTAGGAAGTTTGTACCAAGTTTGGTGCTGTTTTGGCGTGGACTTAGGAAGTTTGTATCAAGTTTGGTACTGTTTTGGCGTGGACTTAGGAAGTTTGTACCTAGTTTGTTTCTGTTTTGGCGTGGACTTAGGAAGTTTGTATCAAGTTTGGTGCTGTTTTGGCGTGGACTTAGAAAGTTTGCATCAAGTTTGGTGCTGTTTTGGCGTTGACTTAGGAAGTTTGTACCTAGTTTGTTTCTGTTTTGGCGTGGACTTAGGAAGTTTGTACCAAGTTTGGTGCTGTTTTGGCGTGGACTTAGGAAGTTTGTACCAAGTTTGTTACTGTTTTGGCGTGGACTTAGGAAGTTTGTATCAAGCTTGTTGCTGTTTTGGCGTGGACTTAGGAAGTTTGTACCTAGTTTGTTACTGTTTTGGCGTGGACTTAGGAAGTTTGTACCAAGTTTGTTACTGTTTTGGCGTGGACTTAGGAAGTTTGTATCAAGTTTGGTGCTGTTTTGGCGTGGACTTAGGAAGTTTGTACCAAGTATGTTACTGTTTTGGCGTGGACTTAGGAAGTTTGTACCAAGTTTGTTACTGTTTTGGCGTGGACTTAGGAAGTTTGTATCAAGCTTGTTGCTGTTTTGGCGTGGACTTAGGAAGTTTGTACCTAGTTTGTTACTGTTTTGGCGTGGACTTAGGAAGTTTGTACCAAGTTTGTTACTGTTTTGGCGTGGACTTAGGAAGTTTGTATCAAGTTTGTTACTGTTTTGGCGTGGACTTAGGAAGTTTGTACCAAGTTTGTAACTGTTTTGGCGCGGACTTACGAAGTTTGTACCAAGTTTGGTGCTGTTTTGGCGTGGACTTAGGAAGTTTGTACCAAGTGTGTTACTGTTTTGGCGTGGACTTAGGAAGTTTGTACCAAGTTTGTTACTGTTTTGGCGTGGACTTAGGAAGTTTGTACCAAGTTTGTTACTGTTTTGGCGTGGACTTAGGAAGTTTGTACCAAGTTTGGTGCTGTTTTGGCGTGGACTTAGGAAGTTTGTACCAAGTTTGTTACTGTTTTGGCGCGGACTTACGAAGTTTGTACCAAGTTTGGTGCTGTTTTGGCGTGGACTTAAGAAGTTTGTACCAAGTGTGTTACTGTTTTGGCGTGGACTTAGGAAGTTTGTATCAAGTTTGGTGCTGTTTTGGCGTGGACTTAGGAAGTTTGTACCTAGTTTGTTACTGTTTTGGCGTGGACTTAGGAAGTTTGTACCAAGTTTGTTACTGTTTTGGCGTGGACTTAGGAAGTTTGTACCTAGTTTGTTTCTGTTTTGGCGTGGACTTAGGAAGTTTGTACCAAGTTTGTTACTGTTTTGGCGTGGACTTAGGAAGTTTGTACCAAGTTTGTTACTGTTTTGGCGTGGACTTAGGAAGTTTGTACCTAGTTTGTTACTGTTTTGGCGTGGACTTAGGAAGTTTGTATCAAGTTTGGTGCTGTTTTGGCGTGGACTTAGGAAGTTTGTACCTAGTTTGTTTCTGTTTTGGCGTGGACTTAGGAAGTTTGTACCTAGTTTGTTTCTGTTTTGGCGTGGATTTAGGAACTTTGCACCAAGTTTGTTACTGTTTTGGCGTGGACTTAGGAAGTTTGTATCAAGCTTGGTGCTGTTTTGGCGTGGACTTAGGAAGTTTGTACCTAGTTTGTTACTGTTTTGGCGTGGACTTAGGAAGTTTGTACCAAGTTTGTTACTGTTTTGGCGTGGACTTAGGAAGTTTGTATCAAGTTTGTTACTGTTTTGGCGTGGACTTAGGAAGTTTGTACCAAGTTTGTAACTGTTTTGGCGCGGACTTACGAAGTTTGTACCAAGTTTGGTGCTGTTTTGGCGTGGACTTAGGAAGTTTGTACCAAGTGTGTTACTGTTTTGGCGTGGACTTAGGAAGTTTGTACCAAGTTTGTTACTGTTTTGGCGTGGACTTAGGAAGTTTGTACCAAGTTTGTTACTGTTTTGGCGTGGACTTAGGAAGTTTGTACCAAGTTTGGTGCTGTTTTGGCGTGGACTTAGGAAGTTTGTACCAAGTTTGTTACTGTTTTGGCGCGGACTTACGAAGTTTGTACCAAGTTTGGTGCTGTTTTGGCGTGGACTTAAGAAGTTTGTACCAAGTGTGTTACTGTTTTGGCGTGGACTTAGGAAGTTTGTATCAAGTTTGGTGCTGTTTTGGCGTGGACTTAGGAAGTTTGTACCTAGTTTGTTACTGTTTTGGCGTGGACTTAGGAAGTTTGTACCAAGTTTGTTACTGTTTTGGCGTGGACTTAGGAAGTTTGTACCTAGTTTGTTACTGTTTTGGCGTGGATTTAGGAAGTTTGTACCAAGTTTGTTACTGTTTTGGCGTGGACTTAGGAAGTTTGTACCAAGTTTGTTACTGTTTTGGCGTGGACTTAGGAAGTTTGTACCAAGTTTGTTACTGTTTTGGCGTGGACTTAGGAAGTTTGTACCAAGTTTGTTACTGTTTTGGCGTGGACTTAGGAAGTTTGTACCAAGTTTGTTACTGTTTTGGCGTGGACTTAGGAAGTTTGTACCAAGTTTGTTACTGTTTTGGCGTGGACTTAGGAAGTTTGTATCAAGTTTGGTGCTGTTTCGGCGTGGACTTAGGAAGTTTGTACCAAGTTTGTTACTGTTTTGGCGTGGACTTAGGAAGTTTGTACCAAGTTTGTTTCTGTTTTGGCGCGGACTTACGAAGTTTGTACCAAGTTTGGTGCTGTTTTGGCGTGGACTTAGGAAGTTTGTATCAAGTTTGGTGCTGTTTTGGCGTGGACTTAGAAAGTTTGTACCAAGTTTGTTACTGATTTGGCGTGGACTTAGGAAGTTTGTACCAAGTTTGTTACTGTTTTGGCGTGGATTTAGGAAGTTTGTACCAAGTTTGTTACTGTTTTGGCGTGGACTTAGGAAGTTTGTATCAAGTTTGTTACTGTTTTGGCGTGGACTTAGGAAGTTTGTACCTAGTTTGTTACTGTTTTGGCGTGGACTTAGAAAGTTTGTATCAAGTTTGGTGCTGTTTTGGCGTGGACTTTGGAAGTTTGTACCTAGTTTGGTGCTGTTTTGGCGTGGACTTAGGAAGTTTGTACCAAGTTTGTTACTGTTTTGGCGTGGACTTAGGAAGTTTGTATCAAGTTTGTTACTGTTTTGGCGTGGACTTAGGAAGTTTGTACCTAGTTTGTTACTGTTTTGGCGTGGACTTAGAAAGTTTGTATCAAGTTTGGTGCTGTTTTTCGTGGACTTAGGAAGTTTGTACCAAGTTTGTTACTGTTTTGGCGTGGACTTAGGAAGTTTGTACCAAGTTTGTTACTGTTTTGGCGTGGACTTAGGAAGTTTGTACCAAGTTTGTTTCTGTTTTGGCGTGGACTTAGGAAGTTTGTACCAAGTTTGGTGCTGTTTTGGCGTGGACTTAGGAAGTTTGTACCAAGTTTGTTACTGTTTTGGCGTGGACTTAGGAAGTTTGTACCAAGTTTGGTGCTGTTTTGGCGTGGACTTAGGAAGTTTGTACCAAGTTTGTTACTGTTTTGGCGTGGACTTAGGAAGTTTGTACCAAGTTTGTTACTGTTTTGGCGTGGACTTAGGAAGTTTGTACCAAGTTTGTTACTTTTTTGACGCGGACTTACGAAGTTTGTACCAAGGTTGGTGCTGTTTTGGCGTGGACTTAGGAAGTTTGTACCAAGTTTGGTGCTGTTTTGGCGTGGACTTAGGAAGTTTGTACCAAGTTTGTTACTGTTTTGGCGTGGACTTAGGAAGTTTGTACCAAGTTTGGTACTGTTTTGGCGTGGACTAAGGAAGTTTGTACCAAGTTTGGTGCTGTTTTGGCGTGGACTTAGAAAGTTTGTATCAAGTTTGGTGCTGTTTTGGCGTGGACTTAGAAAGTTTGTATCAAGTTTGGTGCTGTTTTTCGTGGACTTAGGAAGTTTGTACCAAGTTTGTTACTGTTTTGGCGTGGACTTAGGAAGTTTGTACCAAGTTTGTTACTGTTTTGGCGTGGACTTAGGAAGTTTGTACCAAGTTTGGTGCTGTTTTGGCGTGGACTTAGGAAGTTTGTACCAAGTTTGTTACTGTTTTGGCGTGGACTTAGGAAGTTTGTACCAAGTTTGTTACTGTTTTGGCGTGGACTTAGGAACTTTGCACCAAGTTTGTTACTGTTTTGGCGTGGACTTAGGAAGTTTGTACCAAGTTTGTTACTGTTTTGGCGTGGACTTAGGAAGTTTGTACCAAGTTTGGTGCTGTTTTGGCGTGGACTTAGGAAGTTTGTACCAAGTTTGTTACTGTTTTGGCGTGGACTTAGGAAGTTTGTACCAAGTTTGTTACTGTTTTGGCGTGGACTTAGGAAGTTTGTACCAAGTTTGTTACTGTTTTGGCGTGGACTTAGGAAGTTTGTACCTAGTTTGTTACTGTTTTGGCGTGGACTTAGGAAGTTTGTACCAAGTTTGTTACTGTTTTGGCGTGGACTTAGGAAGTTTGTACCAAGTTTGGTACTGTTTTGGCGTGGACTCAGGAAGTTTGTACCAAGTGTGTTACTGTTTTGGCGTGGACTTAGGAAGTTTGTATCAAGTTTGGTGCTGTTTTGGCGTGGACTTAGGAAGTTTGTAACAAGTTTGTTTCTGTTTTGGCGCGGACTTAGGAAGTTTGTACTAAGTTTGGTGCTGTTTTGGCGTGGACTTAGGAAGTTTGTACCAAGTTTGTTACTGTTTTGGCGTGGACTTAGGAAGTTTGTACCAAGTTTGGTGCTGTTTTGGCGTGGACTTAGGAAGTTTGTACCAAGTGTGTTACTGTTTTGGCGTGGACTTAGGAAGTTTGTATCAAGTTTGGTGCTGTTTTGGCGTGGACTTAGGAAGTTTGTACCAAGTTTGTTACTGTTTTGACGTGGACTTAGGAAGTTTGTACCAAGTTTGTTACTGTTTTGGCGTGGACTTAGGAAGTTTGTACCAAGTTTGGTGCTGTTTTGGCGTGGACTTAGGAAGTTTGTACCAAGTTTGGTGCTGTTTTGGCGTGGACTTAGAAAGTTTGTACCAAGTTTGGTGCTGTTTTGGCGTGGACTTAGGAAGTTTGTACCAAGTTTGTTACTGTTTTGGCGCGGACTTAGGAAGTTTGTACTAAGTTTGGTGCTGTTTTGGCGTGGACTTAGGAAGTTTGTACCAAGTTTGTTACTGTTTTGGCGTGGACTTAGGAAGTTTGTACCAAGTTTGGTGCTGTTTTGGCGTGGACTTAGGAAGTTTGTACCAAGTGTGTTACTGTTTTGGCGTGGACTTAGGAAGTTTGTATCAAGTTTGGTGCTGTTTTGGCGTGGACTTAGGAAGTTTGTACCAAGTTTGTTACTGTTTTGACGTGGACTTAGGAAGTTTGTACCAAGTTTGTTACTGTTTTGGCGTGGACTTAGGAAGTTTGTACCAAGTTTGGTGCTGTTTTGGCGTGGACTTAGGAAGTTTGTACCAAGTTTGGTGCTGTTTTGGCGTGGACTTAGAAAGTTTGTACCAAGTTTGGTGCTGTTTTGGCGTGGACTTAGGAAGTTTGTACCAAGTTTGTTACTGTTTTGGCGCGGACTTACGAAGTTTGTACCAAGTTTGGTGCTGTTTTGGCGTGGACTTAGGAAGTTTGTACCAAGTTTGTTACTGTTTTGACGTGGACTTAGGAAGTTTGTACCAAGTTTGTTACTGTTTTGGCGTGGACTTAGGAAGTTTGTACCAAGTTTGTTACTGTTTTGGCGTGGACTTAGGAAGTTTGTACCTAGTTTGTTACTGTTTTGGCGTGGACTTAGGAAGTTTGTACCAAGTTTGTTACTGTTTTGGCGTGGACTTAGGAAGTTTGTACCAAGTTTGGTGCTGTTTTGGCGTGGACTTAGGAAGTTTGTACCAAGTTTGTTACTGTTTTGGCGCGGACTTACGAAGTTTGTACCAAGTTTGGTGCTGTTTTGGCGTGGACTTAGGAAGTTTGTACCAAGTGTGTTACTGTTTTGGCGTGGACTTAGGAAGTTTGTATCAAGTTTGGTGCTGTTTTGGCGTGGACTTAGGAAGTTTGTACCAAGTTTGTTACTGTTTTGGCGTGGACTTAGGAAGTTTGTACCAAGTTTGTTACTGTTTTGGCGTGGACTTAGGAAGTTTGTACCTAGTTTGTTACTGTTTTGGCGTGGACTTAGGAAGTTTGTACCAAGTTTGTTACTGTTTTGGCGTGGACTTAGGAAGTTTGTACCAAGTTTGGTGCTGTTTTGGCGTGGACTTAGGAAGTTTGTACCAAGTTTGTTACTGTTTTGGCGTGGACTTAGGAAGTTTGTACCAAGTTTGTTACTGTTTTGGCGTGGACTTAGGAAGTTTGTACCAAGTTTGTTACTGTTTTGGCGTGGACTTAGGAAGTTTGTACCTAGTTTGTTACTGTTTTGGCGTGGACTTAGGAAGTTTGTACCAAGTTTGGTACTGTTTTGGCGTGGACTCAGGAAGTTTGTACCAAGTGTGTTACTGTTTTGGCGTGGACTTAGGAAGTTTGTATCAAGTTTGGTGCTGTTTTGGCGTGGACTTAGGAAGTTTGTACCAAGTTTGTTTCTGTTTTGGCGCGGACTTAGGAAGTTTGTACTAAGTTTGGTGCTGTTTTGGCGTGGACTTAGGAAGTTTGTACCAAGTTTGTTACTGTTTTGGCGTGGACTTAGGAAGTTTGTACCAAGTTTGGTGCTGTTTTGGCGTGGACTTAGGAAGTTTGTACCAAGTGTGTTACTGTTTTGGCGTGGACTTAGGAAGTTTGTATCAAGTTTGGTGCTGTTTTGGCGTGGACTTAGGAAGTTTGTACCAAGTTTGTTACTGTTTTGACGTGGACTTAGGAAGTTTGTACCAAGTTTGTTACTGTTTTGGCGTGGACTTAGGAAGTTTGTACCAAGTTTGGTGCTGTTTTGGCGTGGACTTAGGAAGTTTGTACCAAGTTTGGTGCTGTTTTGGCGTGGACTTAGGAAGTTTGTACCAAGTTTGTTTCTGTTTTGGCGCGGACTTAGGAAGTTTGTACTAAGTTTGGTGCTGTTTTGGCGTGGACTTAGGAAGTTTGTACCAAGTTTGTTACTGTTTTGGCGTGGACTTAGGAAGTTTGAACCAAGTTTGGTGCTGTTTTGGCGTGGACTTAGGAAGTTTGTACCAAGTTTGGTGCTGTTTTGGCGTGGACTTAGAAAGTTTGTACCAAGTTTGGTGCTGTTTTGGCGTGGACTTAGGAAGTTTGTACCAAGTTTGTTACTGTTTTGGCGTGGACTTAGGAAGTTTGTACCAAGTTTGGTGCTGTTTTGGCGTGGACTTAGGAAGTTTGTACCAAGTTTGTTACTGTTTTGGCGCGGACTTACGAAGTTTGTACCAAGTTTGGTGCTGTTTTGGCGTGGACTTAGGAAGTTTGTACCAAGTGTGTTACTGTTTTGGCGTGGACTTAGGAAGTTTGTATCAAGTTTGGTGCTGTTTTGGCGTGGACTTAGGAAGTTTGTACCAAGTTTGTTACTGTTTTGGCGTGGACTTAGGAAGTTTGTACCAAGTTTGTTACTGTTTTGGCGTGGACTTAGGAAGTTTGTACCTAGTTTGTTACTGTTTTGGCGTGGACTTAGGAAGTTTGTACCAAGTTTGGTGCTGTTTTGGCGTGGACTTAGGAAGTTTGTACCAAGTTTGTTACTGTTTTGGCGTGGACTTAGAAAGTTTGTACCAAGTTTGGTGCTGTTTTGGCGTGGACTTAGGAAGTTTGTACCAAGTTTGTTACTGTTTTGGCGCGGACTTACGAAGTTTGTACCAAGTTTGGTGCTGTTTTGGCGTGGACTTAGAAAGTTTGTATCAAGTTTGGTGCTGTTTTGGCGTGGACTTAGGAAGTTTGTACCAAGTTTGGTGCTGTTTTGGCGTGGACTTAGGAAGTTTGTACCAAGTTTGGTGCTGTTTTGGCGTGGACTTAGGAAGTTTGTACCAAGTTTGATACTGTTTTGGCGTGGACTTAGGAACTTTGCACCAAGTTTGTTACTGTTTTGGCGTGGACTTAGGAAGTTTGTACCAAGTTTGTTACTGTTTTGGCGTGGACTTAGGAAGTTTGTACCAAGTTTGGTGCTGTTTTGGCGTGGACTTAGGAAGTTTGTACTAAGTTTGTTACTGTTTTGGCGTGAACTTAGGAAGTTTGTACCAAGTTTGTTACTGTTTTGGCGTGGACTTAGGAAGTTTGTACTAAGTTTGTTACTGTTTTGGCGTGGACTTAGGAAGTTTGTACCAAGTTTGTTACTGTTTTGGCGTGGACTTAGGAAGTTTGTACCAAGTTTGGTGCTGTTTTGGCGTGGACTTAGGAAGTTTGTACCAAGTTTGTTACTGTTTTGGCGTGGACTTAGGAAGTTTGTATCAAGTTTGGTGCTGTTTTGGCGTGGACTTAGGAAGTTTGTACCTAGTTTGTTTCTGTTTTGGCGTGGACTTAGGAAGTTTGTACCAAGTTTGTTACTGTTTTGGCGTGGACTTAGGAAGTTTGTATCAAGTTTGGTGCTGTTTTGGCGTGGACTTAGGAAGTTTGTACCAAGTTTGGTGCTGTTTTGGCGTGGACTTAGGAAGTTTGTACCTAGTTTGTTTCTGTTTTGGCGTGGACTTAGGAAGTTTGTACCTAGTTTGTTTCTGTTTTGGCGTGGACTTAGGAAGTTTGTACCAAGTTTGTTACTGTTTTGGCGTGGACTTAGGAAGTTTGTACCAAGTTTGTTACTGTTTTGGCGTGGACTTAGGAAGTTTGTACCAAGTTTGGTGCTGTTTTGGCGTGGACTTAGGAAGTTTGTACCAAGTTTGTTACTGTTTTGGCGTGGACTTAGGAAGTTTGTATCAAGTTTGGTGCTGTTTTGGCGTGGACTTAGAAAGTTTGTATCAAGTTTGGTGCTGTTTTGGCGTGGACTTAGGAAGTTTGTACCAAGTTTGTTACTGTTTTGGCGTGGACTTAGGAAGTTTGTACCTAGTTTGTTTCTGTTCTGGCGTGGACTTAGGAAGTTTTTACCAAGTTTGGTGCTGTTTTGGCGTGGACTTAGGAAGTTTGTACCTAGTTTGTTTCTGTTTTGGCGTGGACTTAGGAAGTTTGTACCAAGTTTGGTGCTGTTTTGGCGTGGACTTAGGAAGTTTGTACCTAGTTTGTTTCTGTTCTGGCGTGGACTTAGGAAGTTTTTACCAAGTTTGTTTCTGTTTTGGCGTGGACTTAGGAAGTTTGTACCAAGTTTGGTGCTGTTTTGGCGTGGACTTAGGAAGTTTGTACCTAGTTTGTTACTGTTTTGGCGTGGACTTAGGAAGTTTGTACCAAGTTTGTTACTGTTTTGGCGTGGACTTAGGAAGTTTGTACCAAGTTTGTTACTGTTTTGGCGTGGACTTAGGAAGTTTGTATCAAGTTTGGTGCTGTTTTGGCGTGGACTTAGGAAGTTTGTACCAAGTTTGTTTCTGTTCTGGCGTGGACTTAGGAAGTTTTTACCAAGTTTGTTTCTGTTTTGGCGTGGACTTAGGAAGTTTGTACCAAGTTTGGTGCTGTTTTGGCGTGGACTTAGGAAGTTTGTACCTAGTTTGTTACTGTTTTGGCGTGGACTTAGGAAGTTTGTACCAAGTTTGTTACTGTTTTGGCGTGGACTTAGAAAGTTTGTATCAAGTTTGGTGCTGTTTTGGCGTGGACTTAGGAAGTTTGTATCAAGTTTGGTGCTGTTTTGGCGTGGACTTAGGAAGTTTGTACCAAGTTTGGTGCTGTTTTGGCGTGGACTTAGGAAGTTTGTACCTAGTTTGTTTCTGTTCTGGCGTGGACTTAGGAAGTTTTTACCAAGTTTGTTACTGTTTTGGCGTGGACTTAGGAAGTTTGTACCAAGTTTGTTACTGTTTTGGCGTGGACTTAGGAAGTTTGTACCAATTTTGTTACTGTTTTGGCGTGGACTTAGGAAGTTTGTACCTAGTTTGTTTCTGTTTTGGCGTGGACTTAGGAAGTTTGTACCAAGTTTGGTGCTGTTTTGGCGTGGACTTAGGAAGTTTGTACCTAGTTTGTTACTGTTTTGGCGTGGACTTAGGAAGTTTGTACCAAGTTTGTTACTGTTTTGGCGTGGACTTAGGAAGTTTGTACCAAGTTTGTTACTGTTTTGGCGTGGACTTAGGAAGTTTGTACCAAGTTTGTTACTGTTTTGGCGTGGACTTAGGAAGTTTGTACCAAGTTTGGTGCTGTTTTGGCGTGGACTTAGGAAGTTTGTACCAAGTTTGTTACTGTTTTGGCGTGGACTTAGGAAGTTTGTATCAAGTTTGGTGCTGTTTTGGCGTGGACTTAGAAAGTTTGTATCAAGTTTGGTGCTGTTTTGGCGTGGACTTAGGAAGTTTGTACCAATTTTGTTACTGTTTTGGCGTGGACTTAGGAAGTTTGTACCTAGTTTGTTTCTGTTTTGGCGTGGACTTAGGAAGTTTGTACCAAGTTTGGTGCTGTTTTGGCGTGGACTTAGGAAGTTTGTACCTAGTTTGTTACTGTTTTGGCGTGGACTTAGGAAGTTTGTACCAAGTTTGTTACTGTTTTGGCGTGGACTTAGGAAATTTGTACCAAGTTTGTTACTGTTTTGGCGTGGACTTAGGAAGTTTGTACCAAGTTTGTTACTGTTTTGGCGTGGACTTAGGAAGTTTGTACCAAGTTTGGTGCTGTTTTGGCGTGGACTTAGGAAGTTTGTACCAAGTTTGTTACTGTTTTGGCGTGGACTTAGGAAGTTTGTATCAAGTTTGGTGCTGTTTTGGCGTGGACTTAGAAAGTTTGTATCAAGTTTGGTGCTGTTTTGGCGTGGACTTAGGAAGTTTGTACCAAGTTTGGTGCTGTTTTGGCGTGGACTTAGGAAGTTTGTACCTAGTTTGTTTCTGTTCTGGCGTGGACTTAGGAAGTTTTTACCAAGTTTGTTACTGTTTTGGCGTGGACTTAGGAAGTTTGTACCTAGTTTGTTTCTGTTCTGGCGTGGACTTAGGAAGTTTTTACCAAGTTTGGTGCTGTTTTGGCGTGGACTTAGGAAGTTTGTACCTAGTTTGTTTCTGTTTTGGCGTGGACTTAGGAAGTTTGTACCAA
Organism: Anopheles atroparvus; assembly: GCA_914969975.1. Lineage (NCBI taxonomy): Eukaryota > Metazoa > Arthropoda > Insecta > Diptera > Culicidae > Anopheles > Anopheles atroparvus. Next base: position 100,891 of record CAJZCY010000039.1, on the reverse strand, counting down.
GTTTGGTGCTGTTTTGGCGTGGACTTAGGAAGTTTGTACCTAGTTTGTTTCTGTTCTGGCGTGGACTTAGGAAGTTTTTACCAAGTTTGTTTCTGTTTTGGCGTGGACTTAGGAAGTTTGTACCAAGTTTGGTGCTGTTTTGGCGTGGACTTAGGAAGTTTGTACCTAGTTTGTTACTGTTTTGGCGTGGACTTAGGAAGTTTGTACCAAGTTTGTTACTGTTTTGGCGTGGACTTAGGAAGTTTGTACCAAGTTTGTTACTGTTTTGGCGTGGACTTAGGAAGTTTGTACCTAGTTTGTTACTGTTTTGGCGTGGACTTAGGAAGTTTGTACCAAGTTTGTTACTGTTTTGGCGTGGACTTAGGAAGTTTGTACCAATTTTGTTACTGTTTTGGCGTGGACTTAGGAAGTTTGTACCTAGTTTGTTTCTGTTTTGGCGTGGACTTAGGAAGTTTGTACCAAGTTTGGTGCTGTTTTGGCGTGGACTTAGGAAGTTTGTACCTAGTTTGTTACTGTTTTGGCGTGGACTTAGGAAGTTTGTACCAAGTTTGTTACTGTTTTGGCGTGGACTTAGGAAGTTTGTACCAAGTTTGTTACTGTTTTGGCGTGGACTTAGGAAGTTTGTACCAAGTTTGTTACTGTTTTGGCGTGGACTTAGGAAGTTTGTACCAAGTTTGGTGCTGTTTTGGCGTGGACTTAGGAAGTTTGTACCAAGTTTGGTGCTGTTTTGGCGTGGACTTAGGAAGTTTGTACCTAGTTTGTTTCTGTTCTGGCGTGGACTTAGGAAGTTTTTACCAAGTTTGTTACTGTTTTGGCGTGGACTTAGGAAGTTTGTACCTAGTTTGTTTCTGTTCTGGCGTGGACTTAGGAAGTTTTTACCAAGTTTGGTGCTGTTTTGGCGTGGACTTAGGAAGTTTGTACCTAGTTTGTTTCTGTTTTGGCGTGGACTTAGGAAGTTTGTACCAAGTTTGGTGCTGTTTTGGCGTGGACTTAGGAAGTTTGTACCTAGTTTGTTTCTGTTCTGGCGTGGACTTAGGAAGTTTTTACCAAGTTTGTTTCTGTTTTGGCGTGGACTTAGGAAGTTTGTACCAAGTTTGGTGCTGTTTTGGCGTGGACTTAGGAAGTTTGTACCTAGTTTGTTACTGTTTTGGCGTGGACTTAGGAAGTTTGTACCAAGTTTGTTACTGTTTTGGCGTGGACTTAGGAAGTTTGTACCAAGTTTGTTACTGTTTTGGCGTGGACTTAGGAAGTTTGTACCTAGTTTGTTACTGTTTTGGCGTGGACTTAGGAAGTTTGTACCAAGTTTGTTACTGTTTTGGCGTGGACTTAGGAAGTTTGTACCAATTTTGTTACTGTTTTGGCGTGGACTTAGGAAGTTTGTACCTAGTTTGTTTCTGTTTTGGCGTGGACTTAGGAAGTTTGTACCAAGTTTGTTACTGTTTTGGCGTGGACTTAGGAAGTTTGTACCAATTTTGTTACTGTTTTGGCGTGGACTTAGGAAGTTTGTACCAAGTTTGTTTCTGTTTTGGCGTGGACTTAGGAAGTTTGTACCAAGTTTGGTGCTGTTTTGGCGTGGACTTAGGAAGTTTGTACCTAGTTTGTTACTGTTTTGGCGTGGACTTAGGAAGTTTGTACCAATTTTGTTACTGTTTTGGCGTGGACTTAGGAAGTTTGTACCTAGTTTGTTTCTGTTTTGGCGTGGACTTAGGAAGTTTGTACCAAGTTTGTTACTGTTTTGGCGTGGACTTAGGAAGTTTGTACCAAGTTTGTTACTGTTTTGGCGTGGACTTAGGAAGTTTGTACCTAGTTTGTTACTGTTTTGGCGTGGACTTAGGAAGTTTGTACCAAGTTTGTTACTGTTTTGGCGTGGACTTAGGAAGTTTGTACCAATTTTGTTACTGTTTTGGCGTGGACTTAGGAAGTTTGTACCTAGTTTGTTTCTGTTTTGGCGTGGACTTAGGAAGTTTGTACCAAGTTTGTTACTGTTTTGGCGTGGACTTAGGAAGTTTGTACCAATTTTGTTACTGTTTTGGCGTGGACTTAGGAAGTTTGTACCAAGTTTGTTTCTGTTTTGGCGTGGACTTACGAAGTTTGTACCAAGTTTGGTGCTATTTTGGCGTGGACTTAGGAAGTTTGTATCAAGTTTGGTGCTGTTTTGGCGTGGACTTAGGAAGTTTGTACCTAGTTTGTTTCTGTTTTGGCGTGGACTTAGGAACTTTGCACCAAGTTTGTTACTGTTTTGGCGTGGACTTAGGAAGTTTGTATCAAGTTTGTTACTGTTTTGGCGTGGACTTAGGAAGTTTGTACCAAGTTTGGTGCTGTTTTGGCGTGGACTTAGGAAGTTTGTACCAAGTTTGTTACTGTTTTGGCGTGGACTTAGGAAGTTTGTACCAAGTTTGGTGCTATTTTGGCGTGGACTTAGAAAGTTTGTATCAAGTTTGGTGCTGTTTTGGCGTGGACTTAGAAAGTTTGTATCAAGTTTGGTGCTGTTTTGGCGTGGACTTAGAAAGTTTGTATCAAGTTTGTTACTGTTTTGGCGTGGACTTAGGAAGTTTGTACCAAGTTTGTTACTGTTTTGGCGTGGACTTAGGAAGTTTGTACCAAGTTTGTCACTGTTTTGGCGTGGACTTAGGAAGTTTGTACCAAGTTTGTTACTGTTTTGGCGTGGACTTAGGAAGTTTGTACCAAGTTTGGTGCTGTTTTGGCGTGGACTTAGGAAGTTTGTACCAAGTTTGTTACTGTTTTGGCGTGGACTTAGGAAGTTTGTACCAAGTTTGTTACTGTTTTGGCGTGGACTTAGGAAGTTTGTACCAAGTTTCTTACTGTTTTGGCGTGGACTTAGGAAGTTTGTACCAAGTTTGTTACTGTTTTGGCGTGGACTTAGGAAGTTTGTAGCAAGTTTGGTGCTGTTTTGGCGCGGACTTAGGAAGTTTGTACCAAGTTTGGTGCTGTTTTGGCGTGGATTTAGGAAGTTTGTACCAAGTTTGTTACTGTTTTGGCGTGGACTTAGGAAGTTTGTACCAAGTTTGTTACTGTTTTGGCGTGGACTTAGGAAGTTTGTACCAAGTTTGGTGCTGTTTTGGCGTGGACTAAGGAAGTTTGTACCAAGTTTGTTTCTGTTTTGGCGTGGACTTAGGAAGTTTGTATCAAGTTTGGTGCTGTTTTGGCGTGGACTTAGGAAGTTTGTACCAAGTTTGTTACTGTTTTGGCGTGGACTTAGGAAGTTTGTACAAAGTTTGGTGCTGTTTTGGCGCGGACTTACGAAGTTTGTACCAAGTTTGTTACTGTTTTGACGTGGACTTAGGAAGTTTGTACCAAGTTTGTTACTGTTTTGGCGTGGACTTAGGAAGTTTGTACCAAGTTTGTTACTGTTTTGGCGTGGACTTAGGAAGTTTGTACCAAGTTTGTTACTGTTTTGGCGTGGACTTAGGAAGTTTGTACCAAGTTTGGTGCTGTTTTGGCGCGGACTTACGAAGTTTGTACCAAGTTTGGTGCTGTTTTGGCGTGGACTTAAGAAGTTTGTATCAAGTTTGGTGCTGTTTTGGCGTGGACTTAGGAAGTTTGTACCTAGTTTGTTTCTGTTTTGGCGTGGACTTAGGAAGTTTGTACCAAGTTTGTTACTGTTTTGGCGTGGACTTAGGAAGTTTGTACCAAGTTTGTTACTGTTTTGGCGTGGACTTAGGAAGTTTGTACCAAGTTTGTTACTGTTTTGTTGTGGACTTAGGAAGTTTGTACGAAGTTTGTTACTGTTTTGGCGTGGACTTAGGAAGTTTGTACCAAGTTTGTTTCTGTTTTGGCGCGGACTTACGAAGTTTGTACCAAGTTTGGTGCTGTTTTGGCGTGGACTTAGGAAGTTTGTACCAAGTTTGTTTCTGTTTTGGCGCGGACTTACGAAGTTTGTACCAAGTTTGGTGCTGTTTTGGCGTGGACTTACGAAGTTTGTACCAAGTTTGGTGCTGTTTTGGCGCGGACTTACGAAGTTTGTACCAAGTTTGTTTCTGTTTTGGCGCGGACTTACGAAGTTTGTACCAAGTTTGTTACTGTTTTAGCGTGGACTTAGGAAGTTTGTATCAAGTTTGGTGCTGTTTTGGCGTGGACTTAGAAAGTTTGTATCAAGTTTGGTGCTGTTTTGGCGCGGACTTACGAAGTTTGTGCCAAGTTTGGTGCTGTTTTGGCGTGGACTTAGGAAGTTTGTATCAAGTTTGGTGCTGTTTTGGCGTGGACTTAGGAAGTTTGTACCTAGTTTGTTTCTGTTTTGGCGTGGACTTAGGAAGTTTGTACCAAGTTTGGTGCTGTTTTGGCGTGGACTTAGGAAGTTTGTACCAAGTTTGTTACTGTTTTGGCGTGGACTTAGGAAGTTTGTACCAAGTTTGTTTCTGTTTTGGCGCGGACTTACGAAGTTTGTACCAAGTTTGGTGCTGTTTTGGCGCGGACTTACGAAGTTTGTACCAAGTTTGGTGCTGTTTTGGCGTGGACTTAGGAAGTTTGTACCTAGTTTGTTTCTGTTTTGGCGTGGACTTAGGAAGTTTGAACCAAGTTTGTTACTGTTTTGGCGTGGACTTAGGAAGTTTGTACCAAGTTTGTTACTGTTTTGGCGTGGACTTAGGAAGTTTGTACCAAGTTTGTTACTGTTTTGGCGTGGACTTAGGAAGTTTGTACCAAGTTTGTTTCTGTTTTGGCGCGGACTTACGAAGTTTGTACCAAGTTTGGTGCTGTTTTGGCGTGGACTTAGGAAGTTTGTACCAAGTTTGTTTCTGTTTTGGCGTGGTCTTAGGAAGTTTGTACCAAGTTTTGTGCTGTTTTGGCGTGGACTTAGGAAGTTTGTACCAAGTTTGTTACTGTTTTGGCGTGGACTTAGGAAGTTTGTACCAAGTTTGGTGCTGTTTTGGCGTGGACTTAGGAAGTTTGTACCAAGTTTGTTACTGTTTTGGCGCGGACTTAGTAAGTTTGTACCAAGTTTGTTACTGTTTTGGCGCGGACTTACGAAGTTTGTACCAAGTTTGGTGCTGTTTTGGCGTGGACTTAGGAAGTTTGTACCAAGTTTGTTTCTGTTTTGGCGCGGACTTACGAAGTTTGTACCAAGTTTGGTGCTGTTTTGGCGTGGACTTACGAAGTTTGTACCAAGTTTGGTGCTGTTTTGGCGCGGACTTACGAAGTTTGTACCAAGTTTGTTTCTGTTTTGGCGCGGACTTACGAAGTTTGTACCAAGTTTGTTACTGTTTTAGCGTGGACTTAGGAAGTTTGTATCAAGTTTGGTGCTGTTTTGGCGTGGACTTAGAAAGTTTGTATCAAGTTTGGTGCTGTTTTGGCGCGGACTTACGAAGTTTGTGCCAAGTTTGGTGCTGTTTTGGCGTGGACTTAGGAAGTTTGTATCAAGTTTGGTGCTGTTTTGGCGTGGACTTAGGAAGTTTGTACCTAGTTTGTTTCTGTTTTGGCGTGGACTTAGGAAGTTTGTACCAAGTTTGGTGCTGTTTTGGCGTGGACTTAGGAAGTTTGTACCAAGTTTGTTACTGTTTTGGCGTGGACTTAGGAAGTTTGTACCAAGTTTGTTTCTGTTTTGGCGCGGACTTACGAAGTTTGTACCAAGTTTGGTGCTGTTTTGGCGCGGACTTACGAAGTTTGTACCAAGTTTGGTGCTGTTTTGGCGTGGACTTAGGAAGTTTGTACCTAGTTTGTTTCTGTTTTGGCGTGGACTTAGGAAGTTTGTACCAAGTTTGTTACTGTTTTGGCGTGGACTTAGGAAGTTTGTACCAAGTTTGTTACTGTTTTGGCGTGGACTTAGGAAGTTTGTACCAAGTTTGTTACTGTTTTGGCGTGGACTTAGGAAGTTTGTACCAAGTTTGTTTCTGTTTTGGCGCGGACTTACGAAGTTTGTACCAAGTTTGGTGCTGTTTTGGCGTGGACTTAGGAAGTTTGTACCAAGTTTGTTTCTGTTTTGGCGCGGACTTACGAAGTTTGTACCAAGTTTGGTGCTGTTTTGGCGTGGACTTAGGAAGTTTGTACCAAGTTTGTTACTGTTTTGGCGTGGACTTAGGAAGTTTGTACCAAGTTTGTTACTGTTTTGGCGTGGACTTAGGAAGTTTGTACCAAGTTTGGTGCTGTTTTGGCGCGGACTTACGAAGTTTGTACCAAGTTTGTTTCTGTTTTGGCGCGGACTTACGAAGTTTGTACCAAGTTTGGTGCTGTTTTGGCGTGGACTTAGGAAGTTTGTACCAAGTTTGTTACTGTTTTGGCGTGGACTTAGGAAGTTTGTATCAAGTTTGGTGCTGTTTTGGCGTGGACTTAGAAAGTTTGTATCAAGTTTGGTGCTGTTTTGGCGTGGACTTAGGAAGTTTGTACCAAGTTTGTTTCTGTTTTGGCGTGGACTTAGGAAGTTTGTACCAAGTTTGTTTCTGTTTTGGCGCGGACTTACGAAGTTTGTACCAAGTCTGGTGCTGTTTTGGCGTGGACTTAGGAAGTTTGTGCCAAGTTTGTTTCTGTTTTGGCGTGGACTTAGGAAGTTTGTACCAAGTTTGTTACTGTTTTGGCGTGGACTTAGGAAGTTTGTATCAAGTTTGGTGCTGTTTTGGCGTGGACTTAGGAAGTTTGTACCAAGTTTGTTACTGTTTTGGCGTGGACTTAGGAAGTTTGTATCAAGTTTGGTGCTGTTTTGGCGCGGACTTAGGAAGTTTGTACCAAGTTTGGTGCTGTTTTGGCGTGGACTTAGGAAGTTTGTATCAAGTTTGGTGCTGTTTTGGCGTGGACTTAGGAAGTTTGTACCAAGTTTGTTTCTGTTTTGGCGCGGACTTACGAAGTTTGTACCAAGTTTGGTGCTGTTTTGGCGTGGACTTAGGAAGTTTGTACCAAGTTTGTTTCTGTTTTGGCGTGGTCTTATGAAGTTTGTACCAAGTTTGGTGCTGTTTTGGCGTGGACTTACGAAGTTTGTACCAAGTTTGGTGCTGTTTTGGCGCGGACTTAGGAAGTTTGTACCAAGTTTGTTACTGTTTTAGCGTGGACTTAGGAAGTTTGTATCAAGTTTGGTGCTGTTTTGGCGTGGACTTAGAAAGTTTGTATCAAGTTTGGTGCTGTTTTGGCGCGGACTTACGAAGTTTGTGCCAAGTTTGGTGCTGTTTTGGCGTGGACTTAGGAAGTTTGTATCAAGTTTGGTGCTGTTTTGGCGTGGACTTAGGAAGTTTGTACCTAGTTTGTTTCTGTTTTGGCGTGGACTTAGGAAGTTTGTACCAAGTTTGGTGCTGTTTTGGCGTGGACTTAGGAAGTTTGTACCAAGTTTGTTACTGTTTTGGCGTGGACTTAGGAAGTTTGTACCAAGTTTGTTTCTGTTTTGGCGCGGACTTACGAAGTTTGTACCAAGTTTGGTGCTGTTTTGGCGCGGACTTACGAAGTTTGTACCAAGTTTGGTGCTGTTTTGGCGTGGACTTAGGAAGTTTGTACCTAGTTTGTTTCTGTTTTGGCGTGGACTTAGGAAGTTTGTACCAAGTTTGTTACTGTTTTGGCGTGGACTTAGGAAGTTTGTACCAAGTTTGTTACTGTTTTGGCGTGGACTTAGGAAGTTTGTACCAAGTTTGTTACTGTTTTGGCGTGGACTTAGGAAGTTTGTACCAAGTTTGTTTCTGTTTTGGCGCGGACTTACGAAGTTTGTACCAAGTTTGTTACTGTTTTGGCGTGGACTTAGGAAGTTTGTATCAAGTTTGGTGCTGTTTTGGCGTGGACTTAGGAAGTTTGTATCAAGTTTGGTGCTGTTTTGGCGTGGACTTAGGAAGTTTGTACCAAGTTTGTTTCTGTTTTGGCGCGGACTTACGAAGTTTGTACCAAGTTTGTTACTGTTTTGGCGTGGACTTAGGAAGTTTGTACCAAGTTTGGTGCTGTTTTGGCGTGGACTTAGGAAGTTTGTACCAAGTTTGTTTCTGTTTTGGCGTGGTCTTATGAAGTTTGTACCAAGTTTGGTGCTGTTTTGGCGTGGACTTAGGAAGTTTGTACCAAGTTTGTTACTGTTTTGGCGTGGACTTAGGAAGTTTGTACCAAGTTTGGTGCTGTTTTGGCGCGGACTTACGAAGTTTGTACCAAGTTTGTTTCTGTTTTGGCGCGGACTTACGAAGTTTGTACCAAGTTTGGTGCTGTTTTGGCGTGGACTTAGGAAGTTTGTACCAAGTTTGTTACTGTTTTGGCGTGGACTTAGGAAGTTTGTATCAAGTTTGGTGCTGTTTTGGCGTGGACTTAGGAAGTTTGTATCAAGTTTGGTGCTGTTTTGGCGTGGACTTAGGAAGTTTGTACCAAGTTTGTTTCTGTTTTGGCGCGGACTTACGAAGTTTGTACCAAGTTTGTTACTGTTTTGGCGTGGACTTAGGAAGTTTGTACCAAGTTTGGTGCTGTTTTGGCGTGGACTTAGGAAGTTTGTACCAAGTTTGTTTCTGTTTTGGCGTGGTCTTATGAAGTTTGTACCAAGTTTGGTGCTGTTTTGGCGTGGACTTAGGAAGTTTGTACCAAGTTTGTTACTGTTTTGGCGTGGACTTAGGAAGTTTGTACCAAGTTTGTTACTGTTTTGGCGTGGATTTAGGAAGTTTGTACCAAGTTTGGTGCTGTTTTGGCGTGGACTTAGGAAGTTTGTACCAAGTTTGTTACTGTTTTGGCGTGGACTTAGGAAGTTTGTACCAAGTTTGGTGCTGTTTTGGCGCGGACTTACGAAGTTTGTACCAAGTTTGGTGCTGTTTTGGCGCGGACTTACGAAGTTTGTACCAAGTTTGGTGCTGTTTTGGCGTGGACTTAGGAAGTTTGTACCAAGTTTGTTACTGTTTTGGCGTGGACTTAGGAAGTTTGTACCAAGTTTGGTGCTGTTTTGGCGCGGACTTACGAAGTTTGTACCAAGTTTGGTGCTGTTTTGGCGCGGACTTACGAAGTTTGTACCAAGTTTGGTGCTGTTTTGGCGTGGACTTAGGAAGTTTGTACCAAGTTTGTTACTGTTTTGGCGTGGACTTAGGAAGTTTGTACCAAGTTTGGTGCTGTTTTGGCGCGGACTTACGAAGTTTGTACCAAGTTTGGTGATGTTTTGGCGTGGACTTAGGAAGTTTGTACCAAGTTTGGTGCTGTTTTGGCGCGGACTTACGAAGTTTGTACCAAGTTTGGTGCTGTTTTGGCGTGGACTTAGGAAGTTTGTACCAAGTTTGTTACTGTTTTGGCGTGGACTTAGGAACTTTGCACCAAGTTTGTTACTGTTTTGGCGTGGACTTAGGAAGTTTGTACCAAGTTTGTTACTGTTTTGGCGTGGACTTAGGAAGTTTGTATCAAGTTTGGTGCTGTTTTGGCGTGGACTTAGGAAGTTTGTACCAAGTTTGGTGCTGTTTTGGCGTGGACTTAGGAAGTTTGTATCAAGTTTGGTGCTGTTTTGGCGTGGACTTAGGAAGTTTGTACCAAGTTTGGTGCTGTTTTGGCGTGGACTTAGGAAGTTTGTATCAAGTTTGGTGCTGTTTTGGCGTGGACTTAGGAAGTTTGTATCAAGTTTGGTGCTGTTTTGGCGTGGACTTAGAAAGTTTGTATCAAGTTTGGTGCTGTTTTGGCGTGGACTTAGAAAGTTTGTATCAAGTTTGTTACTGTTTTGGCGTGGACTTAGGAACTTTGCACCAAGTTTGTTACTGTTTTGGCGTGGACTTAGGAAGTTTGTACCAAGTTTGTTACTGTTTTGGCGTGGACTTAGGAAGTTTGTACCAAGTTTGGTGCTGTTTTGGCGCGGACTTACGAAGTTTGTACCAAGTTTGGTGCTGTTTTGGCGTGGACATAGGAAGTTTGTACCAAGTTTGTTACTGTTTTGGCGTGGACTTAGGAAGTTTGTACCAAGTTTGGTGCTGTTTTGGCGTGGACTTAGGAAGTTTGTACCTAGTTTGTTTCTGTTTTGGCGTGGACTTAGGAACTTTGCACCTAGTTTGTTACTGTTTTGGCGTGGACTTAGGAAGTTTGTACCAAGTTTGTTACTGTTTTGGCGTGGACTTAGGAAGTTTGTACCAAGTTTGTTACTGTTTTGGCGTGGACTTAGAAAGTTTGTATCAAGTTTGGTGCTGTTTTGGCGTGGACTTAGGAAGTTTGTACCAAGTTTGTTACTGTTTTGGCGCGGACTTACGAAGTTTGTACCAAGTTTGGTGCTGTTTTGGCGTGGACTTAGGAAGTTTGTTCCAAGTTTGTTACTGTTTTGGCGTGGACTTAGGAAGTTTGTACCAAGTTTGGTGCTGTTTTGGCGTGGACTTAGGAAGTTTGTACCTAGTTTGTTTCTGTTTTGGCGTGGACTTAGGAAGTTTGTACCAAGTTTGTTACTGTTTTGGCGTGGACTTAGGAAGTTTGTACCAAGTTTGGTGCTGTTTTGGCGTGGACTTAGGAAGTTTGTATCAAGTTTGGTGCTGTTTTGGCGTGGACTTAGGATGCTGAACCTAGTTTGTTACTGTTTTGGCGTGGACTTAGCAAGTTTGTACCAAGTTTGTTACTGTTTTGGCGTGGACTTAGGAAGTTTGTACCAAGTTTGGTGCTGTTCTGGCGTGGACTTAGGAAGTTTGTACCAAGTTTGTTACTGTTTTGGCGTGGACTTAGGAAGTTTGTACCAAGTTTTTTACTGTTTTGGCGTGGACTTAGGGAGTTTGTACCAAGTTTGTTACTGTTTTGGCGCGGACTTACGAAGTTTGTACCAAGTTTGGTGCTGTTTTGGCGTGGACTTAGGAAGTTTGTACCAAGTGTGTTACTGTTTTGGCGTGGACTTAGGAAGTTTGTATCAAGTTTGGTGCTGTTTTGGCGTGGACTTAGGAAGTTTGTACCTAGTTTGTTTCTGTTTTGGCGTGGACTTAGGAAGTTTGTACCAAGTTTGTTACTGTTTTGGCGTGGACTTAGGAAGTTTGTACCAAGTTTGGTGCTGTTTTGGCGTGGACTTAGGAAGTTTGTACCAAGTTTGTTACTGTTTTGGCGTGGACTTAGGAAGTTTGTACCAAGTTTGGTGCTGTTTTGGCGTGGACTTAGGAAGTTTGTACCAAGTTTGGTGCTGTTTTGGCGTGGACTTAGGAAGTTTGTATCAAGTTTGGTGCTGTTTTGGCGTGGACTTAGGAAGTTTGTACCTAGTTTGTTTCTGTTTTGGCGTGGACTTAGGAAGTTTGTACCAAGTTTGTTACTGTTTTGGCGTGGACTTAGGAAGTTTGTACCAAGTTTGTTACTGTTTTGGCGTGGACTTAGGAAGTTTGTACCAAGTTTGGTGCTGTTTTGGCGTGGACTTAGGAAGTTTGTATCAAGTTTGGTGCTGTTTTGGCGTGGACTTAGGAAGTTTGTACCAAGTTTGTTACTGTTTTGGCGTGGACTTAGGAAGTTTGTACCAAGTTTGTTTCTGTTTTGGCGTGGACTTAGGAAGTTTGTACCAAGTTTGGTGCTGTTTTGGCGTGGACTAAGGAAGTTTGTACCAAGTTTGTTACTGTTTTGGCGTGGACTTAGGAAGTTTGTACCAAGTTTGTTACTGTTTTGGCGTGGACTTAGGAAGTTTGTACCTAGTTTGTTTCTGTTTTGGCGTGGACTTAGGAAGTTTGTACCAAGTTTGGTGCTGTTTTGGCGTGGACTTAGGAAGTATGTACCAAGTTTGTTACTGTTTTGGCGTGGACTTAGGAAGTTTGTACCAAGTTTGTTGCTGTTTTGGCGTGGACTTAGGAAGTTTGTACCAAGTTTGTTACTGTTTTGGCGTGGACTTAGGAAGTTTGTACCAAGTTTGTTACTGTTTTGGCGTGGACTTAGGAAGTTTGTACCAAGTTTGGTGCTGTTTTGGCGTGGACTTAGGAAGTTTGTACCAAGTTTGTTACTGTTTTGGCGTGGACTTAGGAAGTTTGTACCAAGTTTGTTACTGTTTTGGCGTGGACTTAGGAAGTTTGTACCAAGTTTGTTACTGTTTTGGCGTGGACTTAGGAAGTTTGTACCAAGTTTGGTGCTGTTTTGGCGTGGACTTAGGAAGTTTGTACCAAGTTTGTTACTGTTTTGGCGTGGACTTAGGAAGTTTGTACCAAGTTTGGTGCTGTTTTGGCGTGGACTTAGGAAGTTTGTACCAAGTTTGTTACTGTTTTGGCGTGGACTTAGGAACTTTGAACCAAGTTTGTTACTTTTTTGGCGTGGACTTAGGAAGTTTTTACCAAGTTTGTTTCTGTTTTGGCGCGGACTTAGGAAGTTTGTACCAAGTTTAGTGCTGTTTTGGCGTGCACTTAGAAAGTTTGTACCAAGTTTAGTGCTGTTTTGGCGTGGACTTAGGAAGTTTGTACCAAGTTTGGTGCTGTTTTGGCGTGGACTTAGGAAGTTTGTACCAAGTTTGTTACCGCCAAAACAGTAACAAACTTGGTACAAACTTCCTAAGTCCACGCCAAAACAGTAACAAACTTGGTACAAACTTCCTAAGTCCACGCCAAAACAGTAACAAACTTGGTACAAACTTCCTAAGTCCACGCCAAAACAGCACCAAACTTGGTACAAACTTCCTAAGTCCACGCCAAAACAGTAACAAACTTGGTACAAACTTCCTAAGTCCACGCCAAAACAGTAACAAACTTGATACAAACTTCCTAAGTCCACGCCAAAACAGTAACAAACTTGGTACAAACTTCCTAAGTCCACGCCAAAACAGCACCAAACTTGGTACAAACTTCCTAAGTCCACGCCAAAACAGCACCAAACTTGGTACAAACTTCCTAAGTCCACACCAAAACAGAAACAAACTAGGTACAAACTTCCTAAGTCCACGCCAAAACAGTAACAAACTTGGTACAAACTTCCTAAGTCCACGCCAAAACAGCACCAAACTTGGTACAAACTTCCTAAGTCCACGCCAAAACAGTAACAAACTTGGTACAAACTTCCTAAGTCCACGCCAAAACAGTAACAAACTTGGTACAAACTTCCTAAGTCCACGCCAAAACAGTAACAAACTTGGTACAAACTTCCTAAGTCCACGCCAAAACAGCACCAAACTTGGTACAAACTTCCTAAGTCCACGCCAAAACAGCACCAAACTTGGTACAAACTTCCTAAGTCCACTCCAAAACAGCACCAAACTTGGTACAAACTTCCTAAGTCCACGCCAAAACAGTAACAAACTTGGTACAAACTTCCTAAGTCGACGCCAAAACAGCACCAAACTTGATACAAACTTTCTTAGTCCATGCCAAAACAGCACCAAACTTGGTACAAACTTCCTAAGTCCGCGCCAAAACAGAAACAAACTTGGTACAAACTTCCTAAGTCCACGCCAAAACAGTAACAAACTTGGTACAAACTTCCTAAGTCCACGCCAAAACAGTAACAAACTTGGTACAAACTTCCTAAGTCCACGCCAAAACAGTAACAAACTAGGTACAAACTTCCTAAGTCCACGCCAAAACAGCACCAAACTTGATACAAACTTCCTAAGTCCACGCCAAAACAGTAACAAACTTGGTACAAACTTCCTAAGTCCACGCCAAAACAGCACCAAACTTGGTACAAACTTCCTAAGTCCACGCCACAACAGTAACAAACTTGGTACAAACTTCCTAAGTCCACGCCAAAACAGCACCAAACTTGGTACAAACTTCGTAAGTCCGCGCCAAAACAGAAACAAACTTGGTACAAACTTCCTAAGTCCACGCCAAAACAGAAACAAACTAGGTACAAACGTCCTAAGTCCACGCCAAAACAGTAACAAACTAGGAACAAACTTCCTAAGTCCACGCCAAAACAGCACCAAACTTGATACAAACTTCCTAAGTCCACGCCAAAACAGTAACACACTTGGTACAAACTTCCTAAGTCCACGCCAAAACAGCACCAAACTTGGTACAAACTTCGTAAGTCCGCGCCAAAACAGAAACAAACTTGGTACAAACTTCCTAAGTCCACGCCAAAACAGCACCAAACTTGGTACAAACTTCCTAAGTCCACGCCAAAACAGTAACAAACTTGGTACAAACTTCCTAAGTCCACGCCAAAACAGCACCAAACTTGGTACAAACTTTCTAAGTCCACGCCAAAACAGTAACAAACTTGGTACAAACTTCCTAAGTCCACGCCAAAACAGTAACAAACTTGGTACAAACTTCCTAAGTCCACGCCAAAACAGCACCAAACTTGGTACAAACTTCCTAAGTCCACGCCAAAACAGTAACAAACTTGGTACAAACTTCCTAAGTCCACGCCAAAACAGCACAAAACTTGGTACAAACTTCCTAAGTCCACGCCAAAACAGAAACAAACTAGGTACAAACTTCCTAAGTCCACGCCAAAACAGCACCAAACTTGGTACAAACTTCCTAAGTCCACGCCAAAACAGTAACAAACTTGGTACAAACTTCCTAAGTCCACGCCAAAACAGCACCAAACTTGGTACAAACTTCCTAAGTCCACGCCAAAACAGTAACAAACTTGGTACAAACTTCCTAAGTCCACGCCAAAACAGTAACAAACTTGGTACAAACTTCCTAAGTCCACGCCAAAACAGCACCACACTTGGTACAAACTTCGTAAGTCCGCGCCAAAACAGAAACAAACTTGGTACAAACTTCCTAAGTCCACGCCAAAACAGAAACAAACTTGGTACAAACTTCCTAAGTCCACGCAAAAACAGTAACAAACTTGGTACAAACTTCCTAAGTCCACGCCAAAACAGCACCAAACTTGGTACAAACTTCGTAAGTCCGCGCCAAAACAGAAACAAACTTGGTACAAACTTCCTAAGTCCACGCCAAAACAGAAACAAACTAGGTACAAACTTCCTAAGTCCACGCCAAAACAGCACCAAACTTGATACAAACTTCCTAAGTCCACGCCAAAACAGAAACAAACTTGGTACAAACTTCCTAAGTCCACGCCAAAACAGTAACAAACTTGGTGCAAAGTTCCTAAGTCCACGCCAAAACAGTAACAAACTTGGTACAAACTTCCTAAGTCCACGCCAAAACAGCACCAAACTTGGTACAAACTTCCTAAGTCCACGCCAAAACAGTAACAAACTTGGTACAAACTTCCTAAGTCCACGCCAAAACAGTAACAAACTTGGTACAAACTTCCTAAGTCCACGCCAAAACAGCACCAAACTTGGTACAAACTTCGTAAGTCCGCGCCAAAACAGAAACAAACTTGGTACAAACTTCCTAAGTCCACGCCAAAACAGAAACAAACTAGGTACAAACTTCCTAAGTCCACGCCAAAACAGCACCAAACTTGATACAAACTTCCTAAGTCCACGCCAAAACAGTAACAAACTTGGTACAAACTTCCTAAGTCCACGCCAAAACAGCACCAAACTTGGTACAAACTTCCTAAGCCCACGCCAAAACAGTAACAAACTTGTTGCAAAGTTCCTAAGTCCACGCCAAAACAGTAACAAACTTGGTACAAACTTCCTAAGTCCACGCCAAAACAGCACCAAACTTGGTACAAACTTCCTAAGTCCACGCCAAAACAGTAACAAACTTGGTACAAACTTCCTAAGTCCACGCCAAAACAGCACCAAACTTGGTACAAACTTCCTAAGTCCACGCCAAAACAGTAACAAACTTGGTACAAACTTCCTAAGTCCACGCCAAAACAGTAACAAACTTGGTACAAACTTCCTAAGTCCACGCCAAAACAGCACCAAACTTGGTACAAACTTCGTAAGTCCGCGCCAAAACAGAAACAAACTTGGTACAAACTTCCTAAGTCCACGCCAAAACAGCACCACACTTGGTACAAACTTCCTAAGTCCACGCCAAAACAGCACCAAACTTGGTACAAACTTCCTAAGTCCACGCCAAAACAGTAACAAACTTGGTACAAACTTCCTAAGTCCACGCCAAAACAGTAACAAACTTGGTACAAACTTCCTAAGTCCACGCCAAAACAGTAACAAACTTGGTACAAACTTCGTAAGTCCACGCCAAAACAGTAACAAACTTGGTACAAAATTCCTAAGTCCACGCCAAAACAGTAACAAACTTGGTACCAACTTCCTAAGTCCACGCCAAAACAGTAACAAACTTGGTACAAACTTCGTAAGTCCGCGCCAAAACAGCACCAAACTTGGTACAAACTTCCTAAGTCCACGCCAAAACAGTAACAAACTTGGTACAAACTTCCTAAGTCCACGCCAAAACAGTAACAAACTTGGTACAAACTTCCTAAGTCCACGCCAAAACAGTAACAAACTTGGTGCAAACTTCCTAAGTCCACGCCAAAACAGCACCAAACTTGGTACAAACTTCCTAAGTCCACGCCAAAACAGTAACAAACTTGGTACAAACTTCCTAAGTCCACGCCAAAACAGTAACAAACTTGGTACAAACTTCCTAAGTCCACGCCAAAACAGCACCACACTTGGTACAAACTTCGTAAGTCCGCGCCAAAACAGAAACAAACTTGGTACAAACTTCCTAAGTCCACGCCAAAACAGAAACAAACTTGGTACAAACTTCCTAAGTCCACGCAAAAACAGTAACAAACTTGGTACAAACTTCCTAAGTCCACGCCAAAACAGCACCAAACTTGGTACAAACTTCGTAAGTCCGCGCCAAAACAGAAACAAACTTGGTACAAACTTCCTAAGTCCACGCCAAAACAGTAACAAACTTGGTACAAACTTCGTAAGTCCGCGCCAAAACAGCACCAAACTTGGTACAAACTTCCTAAGTCCACGCCAAAACAGTAACAAACTTGGTACAAACTTCCTAAGTCCACGCCAAAACAGTAACAAACTTGGTACAAACTTCCTAAGTCCACGCCAAAACAGTAACAAACTTGGTACAAACTTCCTAAGTCCACGCCAAAACAGCACCAAACTTGGTACAAACTTCCTAAGTCCACGCAAAAACAGTAACAAACTTGGTACAAACTTCCTAAGTCCACGCCAAAACAGCACCAAACTTGGTACAAACTTCCTAAGTCCACGCCAAAACAGCACCACACTTGGTACAAACTTCCTAAGTCCACGCCAAAACAGCACCAAACTTGGTACAAACTTCCTAAGTCCACGCCAAAACAGTAACAAACTTGGTACAAACTTCCTAAGTCCACGCCAAAACAGTAACAAACTTGGTACAAACTTCCTAAGTCCACGCCAAAACAGTAACAAACTTGGTACAAACTTCCTAAGTCCACGCCAAAACAGTAACAAACTTGGTACAAACTTCCTAAGTCCACGCCAAAACAGTAACAAACTTGGTACAAACTTCCTAAGTCCACGCCAAAACAGCACCACACTTGGTACAAACTTCGTAAGTCCGCGCCAAAACAGAAACAAACTTGGTACAAACTTCCTAAGTCCACGCCAAAACAGAAACAAACTTGGTACAAACTTCCTAAGTCCACGCAAAAACAGTAACAAACTTGGTACAAACTTCCTAAGTCCACGCCAAAACAGCACCAAACTTGGTACAAACTTCCTAAGTCCACGCAAAAACAGTAACAAACTTGGTACAAACTTCCTAAGTCCACGCCAAAACAGTAACAAACTTGGTACAAACTTCGTAAGTCCGCGCCAAAACAGCACCAAACTTGGTACAAACTTCCTAAGTCCACGCCAAAACAGTAACAAACTTGGTACAAACTTCCTAAGTCCACGCCAAAACAGTAACAAACTTGGTACAAACTTCCTAAGTCCACGCCAAAACAGTAACAAACTTGGTGCAAACTTCCTAAGTCCACGCCAAAACAGCACCAAACTTGGTACAAACTTCCTAAGTCCACGCCAAAACAGCACCAAACTTGGTACAAACTTCGTAAGTCCGCGCCAAAACAGTAACAAACTTGGTACAAACTTCCTAAGTCCACGCCAAAACAGAAACAAACTAGGTACAAACTTCCTAAGTCCACGCCAAAACAGCACCAAACTTGATACAAACTTCCTAAGTCCACGCCAAAACAGTAACAAACTTGGTACAAACTTCCTAAGTCCACGCCAAAACAGCACCAAACTTGGTACAAACTTCCTAAGCCCACGCCAAAACAGTAACAAACTTGTTGCAAAGTTCCTAAGTCCACGCCAAAACAGCACCAAACTTGGTACAAACTTCCTAAGTCCACGCCAAAACAGTAACAAACTTGGTACAAACTTCCTAAGTCCACGCCAAAACAGTAACAAACTTGGTACAAACTTCCTAAGTCCACGCCAAAACAGTTACAAACTTGGTACAAACTTCCTAAGTCCACGCCAAAACAGTAACAAACTTGGTACAAACTTCCTAAGTCCACGCCAAAACAGCACCACACTTGGTACAAACTTCCTAAGTCCACGCCAAAACAGCACCAAACTTGGTACAAACTTCCTAAGTCCACGCCAAAACAGTAACAAACTTGGTACAAACTTCCTAAGTCCACGCCAAAACAGTAACAAACTTGGTACAAACTTCCTAAGTCCACGCCAAAACAGTAACAAACTTGGTACAAACTTCGTAAGTCCACGCCAAAACAGTAACAAACTTGGTACAAAATTCCTAAGTCCACGCCAAAACAGTAACAAACTTGGTACCAACTTCCTAAGTCCACGCCAAAACAGTAACAAACTTGGTACAAACTTCGTAAGTCCGCGCCAAAACAGCACCAAACTTGGTACAAACTTCCTAAGTCCACGCCAAAACAGTAACAAACTTGGTACAAACTTCCTAAGTCCACGCCAAAACAGTAACAAACTTGGTACAAACTTCCTAAGTCCACGCCAAAACAGTAACAAACTTGGTGCAAACTTCCTAAGTCCACGCCAAAACAGCACCAAACTTGGTACAAACTTCCTAAGTCCACGCCAAAACAGTAACAAACTTGGTACAAACTTCCTAAGTCCACGCCAAAACAGTAACAAACTTGGTACAAACTTCCTAAGTCCACGCCAAAACAGCACCACACTTGGTACAAACTTCGTAAGTCCGCGCCAAAACAGAAACAAACTTGGTACAAACTTCCTAAGTCCACGCCAAAACAGAAACAAACTTGGTGCAAAGTTCCTAAGTCCACGCCAAAACAGTAACAAACTTGGTACAAACTTCCTAAGTCCACGCCAAAACAGCACCAAACTTGGTACAAACTTCCTAAGTCCACGCCAAAACAGTAACAAACTTGGTACAAACTTCCTAAGTCCACGCCAAAACAGTAACAAACTTGGTACAAACTTCCTAAGTCCACGCCAAAACAGCACCAAACTTGGTACAAACTTCGTAAGTCCGCGCCAAAACAGAAACAAACTTGGTACAAACTTCCTAAGTCCACGCCAAAACAGAAACAAACTAGGTACAAACTTCCTAAGTCCACGCCAAAACAGCACCAAACTTGATACAAACTTCCTAAGTCCACGCCAAAACAGTAACAAACTTGGTACAAACTTCCTAAGTCCACGCCAAAACAGCACCAAACTTGGTACAAACTTCCTAAGCCCACGCCAAAACAGTAACAAACTTGTTGCAAAGTTCCTAAGTCCACGCCAAAACAGTAACAAACTTGGTACAAACTTCCTAAGTCCACGCCAAAACAGCACCAAACTTGGTACAAACTTCCTAAGTCCACGCCAAAACAGTAACAAACTTGGTACAAACTTCCTAAGTCCACGCCAAAACAGCACCAAACTTGGTACAAACTTCCTAAGTCCACGCCAAAACAGTAACAAACTTGGTACAAACTTCCTAAGTCCACGCCAAAACAGTAACAAACTTGGTACAAACTTCCTAAGTCCACGCCAAAACAGCACCAAACTTGGTACAAACTTCGTAAGTCCGCGCCAAAACAGAAACAAACTTGGTACAAACTTCCTAAGTCCACGCCAAAACAGAAACAAACTAGGTACAAACTTCCTAAGTCCACGCCAAAACAGCACCAAACTTGGTAAAAACTTCCTAAGTCCACGCCAAAACAGTAACAAACTTGGAACAAACTTCCTAAGTCCACGCCAAAACAGTAACAAACTTGGTACAAACTTCCTAATCCATGCCAAAACAGAAACAAACTAGGTACAAACTTCCTAAGTCCACGCCAAAACAGCACCAAACTTGGTACAAACTTCCTAAGTCCACGCCAAAACAGTAACAAACTTGGTACAAACTTCCTAAGTCCACGCCAAAACAGTAACAAACTTGGTACAAACTTCCTAAGTCCACGCCAAAACAGTAACAAACTTGGTACAAACTTCGTAAGTCCGCGCCAAAACAGCACCAAACTTGGTACAAACTTCCTAAGTCCACGCCAAAACAGTAACAAACTTGGTACAAACTTCCTAAGTCCACGCCAAAACAGTAACAAACTTGGTACAAACTTCCTAAGTCCACGCCAAAACAGTAACAAACTTGGTACAAACTTCCTAAGTCCACGCCAAAACAGTTACAAACTTGGTACAAACTTCCTAAGTCCACGCCAAAACAGTAACAAACTTGGTACAAACTTCCTAAGTCCACGCCAAAACAGCACCACACTTGGTACAAACTTCCTAAGTCCACGCCAAAACAGCACCAAACTTGGTACAAACTTCCTAAGTCCACGCCAAAACAGTAACAAACTTGGTACAAACTTCCTAAGTCCACGCCAAAACAGTAACAAACTTGGTACAAACTTCCTAAGTCCACGCCAAAACAGTAACAAACTTGGTACAAACTTCGTAAGTCCACGCCAAAACAGTAACAAACTTGGTACAAAATTCCTAAGTCCACGCCAAAACAGTAACAAACTTGGTACCAACTTCCTAAGTCCACGCCAAAACAGTAACAAACTTGGTACAAACTTCGTAAGTCCGCGCCAAAACAGCACCAAACTTGGTACAAACTTCCTAAGTCCACGCCAAAACAGTAACAAACTTGGTACAAACTTCCTAAGTCCACGCCAAAACAGTAACAAACTTGGTACAAACTTCCTAAGTCCACGCCAAAACAGTAACAAACTTGGTGCAAAGTTCCTAAGTCCACGCCAAAACAGTAACAAACTTGGTACAAACTTCCTAAGTCCACGCCAAAACAGCACCAAACTTGATACAAACTTCCTAAGTCCACGCCAAAACAGCACCAAACTTGGTACAATCTTCCTAAGTCCACGCCAAAACAGTAACAAACTTGGTACAAACTTCCTAAGTCCACGCCAAAACAGAAACAAACTAGGTACAAACTTCCTAAGTCCACGCCAAAACAGCACCAAACTTGATACAAACTTCCTAAGTCCACGCCAAAACAGTAACAAACTTGGTGCAAAGTTCCTAAGTCCACGCCAAAACAGAAACAAACTAGGTACAAACTTCCTAAGTCCACGCCAAAACAGCACCAAACTTGATACAAACTTTCTAAGTCCACGCCAAAACAGCACCAAACTTGGTACAAACTTCGTAAGTCCGCGCCAAAACAGAAACAAACTTGGTACAAACTTCCTAAGTCCACGCCAAAACAGTAACAAACTTGGTACAAACTTCCTAAGTCCACGCCAAAACAGCACCAAACTTGGTACAAACTTCCTAAGTCCACGCCAAAACAGTAACAAACTTGGTACAAACTTCCTAAGTCCACGCCAAAACAGCACCAAACTAGGTACAAACTTCCTAAGTCCACGCCAAAACAGTAACAAACTTGGTGCAAAGTTCCAAAGTCCACGCCAAAACAGAAACAAACTAGGTACAAACTTCCTAAGTCCACGCCAAAACAGCACCAAACTTGATACAAACTTCCTAAGTCCACGCCAAAACAGTAACAAACTTGGTGCAAAGTTCCTAAGTCCACGCCAAAACAGAAACAAACTAGGTACAAACTTCCTAAGTCCACGCCAAAACAGCACCAAACTTGATACAAACTTTCTAAGTCCACGCCAAAACAGCACCAAACTTGGTACAAACTTCGTAAGTCCGCGCCAAAACAGAAACAAACTTGGTACAAACTTCCTAAGTCCACGCCAAAACAGAAACAAACTAGGTACAAACTTCCAAAGTCCACGCCAAAACAGCACCAAACTTGATACAAACTTCCTAAGTCCACGCCAAAACAGCACCAAACTTGGTGCAAAGTTCCTAAGTCCACGCCAAAACAGTAACAAACTTGGTACAAACTTCCTAAGTCCACGCCAAAACAGCACCAAACTTGATACAAACTTCCTAAGTCCACGCCAAAACAGCACCAAACTTGGTACAAACTTCCTAAGTCCACGCCAAAACAGCACCAAACTTGGTACAAACTTCCTAAGTCCACGCCAAAACAGCACCAAACTTGGTACAAACTTCCTAAGTCCACGCCAAAACAGCACCAAACTTGGTACAAACTTCCTAAGTCCACGCCAAAACAGTAACAAACTTGGTACAAACTTCCTAAGTCCACGCCAAAACAGTAACAAACTTGGTACAAACTTCCTAAGTCCACGCCAAAACAGTAACAAACTTGGTACAAACTTCCTAAGTCCACGTCAAAACAGTAACAAACTTGGTACAAACTTCCTAAGTCCACGCCAAAACAGCACCAAACTTGGTACAAACTTCCTAAGTCCACACCAAAACAGTAACAAACTTGGTACAAACTTCCTAAGTCCACGCCAAAACAGTAACAAACTTGGTACAAACTTCCTAAGTCCACGCCAAAACAGCACCAAACTTGATACAAACTTCCTAAGTCCACGCAAAACATCACCAAATTTGGTACAAACTTCGTAAGTCCGCGCCAAAACAGCACCAAACTTGGTACAAACTTCCTAAGTCCACGCCAAAACAGTAACAAACTTGGTACAAACTTCCTAAGTCCACGCCAAAACAGTAACAAACTTGGTACAAACTTCCTAAGTCCACGCCAAAACAGCACCAAACTTGGAACAAACTTCGTAAGTCCACGCCAAAACAGTAACAAACTTGATACAAACTTCCTAAGTCCACGCAAAACATCACCAAATTTGGTACAAACTTCGTAAGTCCGCGCCAAAACAGCACCAAACTTGGTACAAACTTCCTAAGTCCACGCCAAAACAGTAACAAACTTGGTACAAACTTCCTAAGTCCACGCCAAAACAGTAACAAACTTGGTACAAACTTCCTAAGTCCACGCCAAAACAGCACCAAACTTGGTACAAACTTCCTAAGTCCACGCCAAAACAGCACCAAACTTGGTACAAACTTCCTAAGTCCACGCCAAAACAGTAACAAACTTGATACACACTTCCTAAGTCCACGCCAAAACAGTAACAAACTTGGTGCAAAGTTCCTAAGTCCACGCCAAAACAGAAACAAACTAGGTACAAACTTCCTAAGTCCACGCCAAAACAGCACCAAACTTGATACAAACTTCCTAAGTCCACGCCAAAACAGCACCAAACTTGGTACAAACTTCCTAAGTCCACGCCAAAACAGTAACAACTTGGTACAAACTTCCTAAGTCCACGCCAAAACAGTAACAAACTTGGTACAAACTTCCTAAGTCCACGCCAAAACAGCACCAAACTTGGTACAAACTTCCTAAGTCCGCGCCAAAACAGTAACAAACTTGGTACAAACTTCCTAAGTCCACGCCAAAACAGTAACAAACTTGGTACAAACTTCCTAAGTCCACGCCAAAACAGCACCAAACTTGGTACAAACTTCCTAAGTCCACGCCAAAACAGTAACAAACTTGTTGCAAACTTCCTAAGTCCACGCCAAAACAGTAACAAACTTGGTACAAACTTCCTAAGTCCACGCCAAAACATCACCAAACTTGGTACAAACTTCGTAAGTCCGCGCCAAAACAGCACCAAACTTGGTACAAACTTCCTAAGTCCACGCCAAAACAGTAACAAACTTGGTACAAACTTCCTAAGTCCACGCCAAAACAGCACCAAACTTGATACAAACTTCCTAAGTCCACGCAAAACATCACCAAATTTGGTACAAACTTCGTAAGTCCGCGCCAAAACAGCACCAAACTTGGTACAAACTTCCTAAGTCCACGCCAAAACAGTAACAAACTTGGTACAAACTTCCTAAGTCCACGCCAAAACAGTAACAAACTTGGTACAAACTTCCTAAGTCCACGCCAAAACAGCACCAAACTTGGAACAAACTTCGTAAGTCCACGCCAAAACAGTAACAAACTTGATACAAACTTCCTAAGTCCACGCAAAACATCACCAAATTTGGTACAAACTTCGTAAGTCCGCGCCAAAACAGCACCAAACTTGGTACAAACTTCCTAAGTCCACGCCAAAACAGTAACAAACTTGGTACAAACTTCCTAAGTCCACGCCAAAACAGTAACAAACTTGGTACAAACTTCCTAAGTCCACGCCAAAACAGCACCAAACTTGGTACAAACTTCCTAAGTCCACGCCAAAACAGCACCAAACTTGGTACAAACTTCCTAAGTCCACGCCAAAACAGTAACAAACTTGATACACACTTCCTAAGTCCACGCCAAAACAGTGACAAACTTGGTGCAAAGTTCCTAAGTCCACGCCAAAACAGAAACAAACTAGGTACAAACTTCCTAAGTCCACGCCAAAACAGCACCAAACTTGATACAAACTTCCTAAGTCCACGCCAAAACAGCACCAAACTTGGTACAAACTTCCTAAGTCCACGCCAAAACAGTAACAACTTGGTACAAACTTCCTAAGTCCACGCCAAAACAGTAACAAACTTGGTACAAACTTCCTAAGTCCACGCCAAAACAGCACCAAACTTGGTACAAACTTCCTAAGTCCGCGCCAAAACAGTAACAAACTTGGTACAAACTTCCTAAGTCCACGCCAAAACAGTAACAAACTTGGTACAAACTTCCTAAGTCCACGCCAAAACAGCACCAAACTTGGTACAAACTTCCTAAGTCCACGCCAAAACAGTAACAAACTTGTTGCAAACTTCCTAAGTCCACGCCAAAACAGTAACAAACTTGGTACAAACTTCCTAAGTCCACGCCAAAACAGCACCAAACTGGGTACAAACTTCCTAACTCCACGCCAAAACAGTAACAAACTTTGTACAAACTTCCTAAGTCCACGCCAAAACAGTAACAAACTTGGTACAAACTTCCTAAGTCTACGCCAAAACAGCACCAAATTTGGTACAAACTTCCTAAGTCCACGCCAAAACAGCACCAAACTTGGTACAAACTTCCTAAGTCCACGCCAAAACAGCACCAAACTTAGTACAAACTTCCTAAGTCCACGCCAAAACAGCACCAAACTTAGTACAAACTTCCTAAGTCCACGCCAAAACAGTAACAAACTTTGTACAAACTTCCTAAGTCCACGCCAAAACAGTAACAAACTTGGTACAAACTTCCTAAGTCTACGCCAAAACAGCACCAAATTTGGTACAAACTTCCTAAGTCCACGCCAAAACAGCACCAAACTTGGTACAAACTTCCTAAGTCCACGCCAAAACAGCACCAAACTTAGTACAAACTTCCTAAGTCCACGCCAAAACAGCACCAAACTTAGTACAAACTTCCTAAGTCCACGCCAAAACAGTAACAAACTTGGTACAAACTTCCTAAGTCCACGCCAAAACAGCACCAAACTTGGTACAAATTTCGTAAGTCCACGCCAAAACAGTAACAAACTTGGTACAAACTTCCTAAGTCCACGCCAAAACAGCACCAAACTTGGTACAAACTTCCTAAGTCCACGCCAAAACAGTAACAAACTTGGTACAAACTTCCTAAGTCCACGCCAAAACAGTAACAAACTTGGTACAAACTTCCTAAATCCACGCCAAAACAGCACCAAACTTGGTACAAACTTCGTAAGTCCGCGCCAAAACAGAAACAAACTTGGTACAAACTTCCTAAGTCCACGCCAAAACAGAAACAAACTAGGAACAAACTTCCTAAGTCCACGCCAAAACAGCACCAAACTTGATACAAACTTCCTAAGTCCACGCCAAAACAGCACCAAACTTGGTACAAACTTCCTAAGTCCACGCCAAAACAGTAACAAACTTGGTACAAACTTCCTAAGTCCACGCCAAAACAGTAACAAACTTGGTACAAACTTCCTAAGTCCACGCCAAAACAGCACCAAACTTGGTACAAACTTCCTAAGTCCACGCCAAAACAGTAACAAACTTGGTACAAACTTCCTAAGTCCACGCCAAAACAGTAACAAACTTGGTACAAACTTTCTAAGTCCACGCCAAAACAGCACCAAACTTGGTACAAACTTCCTAAGTCCACGCCAAAACAGTAACAAACTTGGTACAAACTTCCTAAGTCCACGCCAAAACAGTAACAAACTTGGTACAAACTTCCTAAGTCCACGCCAAAACAGCACCAAACTTGATACAAACTTCCTAAGTCCACGCCAAAACAGCACCAAACTTGGTACAAACTTCCTAAGTCCACGCCAAAACAGTAACAAACTTGGTACAAACTTCCTAAGTCCACGCCAAAACAGTAACAAACTTGGTACAAACTTCCTAAGTCCACGCCAAAACAGCACCAAACTTGGTACAAACTTCCTAAGTCCACGCCAAAACAGTAACAAACTTGGTACAAACTTCCTAAGTCCACGCCAAAACAGTAACAAACTTGGTACAAACTTTCTAAGTCCACGCCAAAACAGCACCAAACTTGGTACAAACTTCCTAAGTCCACGCCAAAACAGTAACAAACTTGGTACAAACTTCCTAAGTCCACGCCAAAACAGTAACAAACTTGGTACAAACTTCCTAAGTCCACGCCAAAACAGTAACAAACTTGGTACAAACTTCCTAAGTCCACGCCAAAACAGCACCAAACTTGGTACAAACTTCCTAAGTCCACGCCAAAACAGAAACAAACTTGGTACAAACTTCCTAAGTCCACGCCAAAACAGAAACAAACTAGGTACAAACTTCCTAAGTCCACGCCAAAACAGCACCAAACTTGATACAAACTTTCTAAGTCCACGCCAAAACAGCACCAAACTTGATACAAACTTTCTAAGTCCACGCCAAAACAGCACCAAACTTGATACAAACTTCCTAAGTCCACGCCAAAACAGTAACAAACTTGGTACAAACTTCCTAAGTCCACGCCAAAACAGTAACAAACTTGGTACAAACTTCCTAAGTCCACGCCAAAACAGTAACAAACTTGGTACAAACTTCCTAAGTCCACGCCAAAACAGCACCAAACTTGATACAAACTTCCTAAGTCCGCGCCAAAACAGCACCAAACTTGGTACAAACTTCCTAAGTCCACGCCAAAACAGTAACAAACTTGGTACAAACTTCCTAAGTCCACGCCAAAACAGTAACAAACTTGGTACAAACTTCCTAAGTCCACGCCAAAACAGTAACAAACTTGGTGCAAAGTTCCTAAGTCCACGCCAAAACAGTAACAAACTTGGTACAAACTTCCTAAGTCCACGCCAAAACAGCACCAAACTGGGTACAAACTTCCTAACTCCACGCCAAAACAGTAACAAACTTTGTACAAACTTCCTAAGTCCACGCCAAAACAGTAACAAACTTGGTACAAACTTCCTAAGTCCACGCCAAAACAGCACCAAACTGGGTACAAACTTCCTAACTCCACGCCAAAACAGTAACAAACTTTGTACAAACTTCCTAAGTCCACGCCAAAACAGTAACAAACTTGGTACAAACTTCCTAAGTCCACGCCAAAACAGCACCAAACTTGGTACAAACTTCCTAAGTCCACGCCAAAACAGTAACAAACTTGTTGCAAACTTCCTAAGTCCACGCCAAAACAGTAACAAACTTGGTACAAACTTCCTAAGTCCACGCCAAAACAGCACCAAACTGGGTACAAACTTCCTAACTCCACGCCAAAACAGTAACAAACTTTGTACAAACTTCCTAAGTCCACGCCAAAACAGTAACAAACTTGGTACAAACTTCCTAAGTCTACGCCAAAACAGCACCAAATTTGGTACAAACTTCCTAAGTCCACACCAAAACAGCACCAAACTTGGTACAAACTTCCTAAGTCCACGCCAAAACAGCACCAAACTTAGTACAAACTTCCTAAGTCCACGCCAAAACAGCACCAAACTTAGTACAAACTTCCTAAGTCCACGCCAAAACAGTAACAAACTTTGTACAAACTTCCTAAGTCCACGCCAAAACAGTAACAAACTTGGTACAAACTTCCTAAGTCTACGCCAAAACAGCACCAAATTTGGTACAAACTTCCTAAGTCCACGCCAAAACAGCACCAAACTTGGTACAAACTTCCTAAGTCCACGCCAAAACAGCACCAAACTTAGTACAAACTTCCTAAGTCCACGCCAAAACAGCACCAAACTTAGTACAAACTTCCTAAGTCCACGCCAAAACAGTAACAAACTTGGTACAAACTTCCTAAGTCCACGCCAAAACAGCACCAAACTTGGTACAAATTTCGTAAGTCCACGCCAAAACAGTAACAAACTTGGTACAAACTTCCTAAGTCCACGCCAAAACAGCACCAAACTTGGTACAAACTTCCTAAGTCCACGCCAAAACAGTAACAAACTTGGTACAAACTTCCTAAGTCCACGCCAAAACAGTAACAAACTTGGTACAAACTTCCTAAATCCACGCCAAAACAGCACCAAACTTGGTACAAACTTCGTAAGTCCGCGCCAAAACAGAAACAAACTTGGTACAAACTTCCTAAGTCCACGCCAAAACAGAAACAAACTAGGAACAAACTTCCTAAGTCCACGCCAAAACAGCACCAAACTTGATACAAACTTCCTAAGTCCACGCCAAAACAGCACCAAACTTGGTACAAACTTCCTAAGTCCACGCCAAAACAGTAACAAACTTGGTACAAACTTCCTAAGTCCACGCCAAAACAGTAACAAACTTGGTACAAACTTCCTAAGTCCACGCCAAAACAGCACCAAACTTGGTACAAACTTCCTAAGTCCACGCCAAAACAGTAACAAACTTGGTACAAACTTCCTAAGTCCACGCCAAAACAGTAACAAACTTGGTACAAACTTTCTAAGTCCACGCCAAAACAGCACCAAACTTGGTACAAACTTCCTAAGTCCACGCCAAAACAGTAACAAACTTGGTACAAACTTCCTAAGTCCACGCCAAAACAGTAACAAACTTGGTACAAACTTCCTAAGTCCACGCCAAAACAGTAACAAACTTGGTACAAACTTCCTAAGTCCACGCCAAAACAGCACCAAACTTGGTACAAACTTCCTAAGTCCACGCCAAAACAGAAACAAACTTGGTACAAACTTCCTAAGTCCACGCCAAAACAGAAACAAACTAGGTACAAACTTCCTAAGTCCACGCCAAAACAGCACCAAACTTGATACAAACTTTCTAAGTCCACGCCAAAACAGCACCAAACTTGATACAAACTTTCTAAGTCCACGCCAAAACAGCACCAAACTTGATACAAACTTCCTAAGTCCACGCCAAAACAGTAACAAACTTGGTACAAACTTCCTAAGTCCACGCCAAAACAGTAACAAACTTGGTACAAACTTCCTAAGTCCACGCCAAAACAGTAACAAACTTGGTACAAACTTCCTAAGTCCACGCCAAAACAGCACCAAACTTGATACAAACTTCCTAAGTCCGCGCCAAAACAGCACCAAACTTGGTACAAACTTCCTAAGTCCACGCCAAAACAGTAACAAACTTGGTACAAACTTCCTAAGTCCACGCCAAAACAGTAACAAACTTGGTACAAACTTCCTAAGTCCACGCCAAAACAGTAACAAACTTGGTGCAAAGTTCCTAAGTCCACGCCAAAACAGTAACAAACTTGGTACAAACTTCCTAAGTCCACGCCAAAACAGCACCAAACTTGATACAAACTTCCTAAGTCCACGCCAAAACAGCACCAAACTTGGTACAATCTTCCTAAGTCCACGCCAAAACAGTAACAAACTTGGTACAAACTTCCTAAGTCCACGCCAAAACAGAAACAAACTAGGTACAAACTTCCTAAGTCCACGCCAAAACAGCACCAAACTTGATACAAACTTCCTAAGTCCACGCCAAAACAGTAACAAACTTGGTGCAAAGTTCCTAAGTCCACGCCAAAACAGAAACAAACTAGGTACAAACTTCCTAAGTCCACGCCAAAACAGCACCAAACTTGATACAAACTTTCTAAGTCCACGCCAAAACAGCACCAAACTTGGTACAAACTTCGTAAGTCCGCGCCAAAACAGAAACAAACTTGGTACAAACTTCCTAAGTCCACGCCAAAACAGTAACAAACTTGGTACAAACTTCCTAAGTCCACGCCAAAACAGCACCAAACTTGGTACAAACTTCCTAAGTCCACGCCAAAACAGTAACAAACTTGGTACAAACTTCCTAAGTCCACGCCAAAACAGCACCAAACTAGGTACAAACTTCCTAAGTCCACGCCA
Organism: Anopheles atroparvus; assembly: GCA_914969975.1. NCBI lineage: Eukaryota > Metazoa > Arthropoda > Insecta > Diptera > Culicidae > Anopheles > Anopheles atroparvus. Next base: position 70,645 of record CAJZCY010000039.1, on the reverse strand, counting down.
AAACAGTAACAAACTTGGTGCAAAGTTCCAAAGTCCACGCCAAAACAGAAACAAACTAGGTACAAACTTCCTAAGTCCACGCCAAAACAGCACCAAACTTGATACAAACTTCCTAAGTCCACGCCAAAACAGTAACAAACTTGGTGCAAAGTTCCTAAGTCCACGCCAAAACAGAAACAAACTAGGTACAAACTTCCTAAGTCCACGCCAAAACAGCACCAAACTTGATACAAACTTTCTAAGTCCACGCCAAAACAGCACCAAACTTGGTACAAACTTCGTAAGTCCGCGCCAAAACAGAAACAAACTTGGTACAAACTTCCTAAGTCCACGCCAAAACAGAAACAAACTAGGTACAAACTTCCAAAGTCCACGCCAAAACAGCACCAAACTTGATACAAACTTCCTAAGTCCACGCCAAAACAGCACCAAACTTGGTGCAAAGTTCCTAAGTCCACGCCAAAACAGTAACAAACTTGGTACAAACTTCCTAAGTCCACGCCAAAACAGCACCAAACTTGATACAAACTTCCTAAGTCCACGCCAAAACAGCACCAAACTTGGTACAAACTTCCTAAGTCCACGCCAAAACAGCACCAAACTTGGTACAAACTTCCTAAGTCCACGCCAAAACAGCACCAAACTTGGTACAAACTTCCTAAGTCCACGCCAAAACAGCACCAAACTTGGTACAAACTTCCTAAGTCCACGCCAAAACAGTAACAAACTTGGTACAAACTTCCTAAGTCCACGCCAAAACAGTAACAAACTTGGTACAAACTTCCTAAGTCCACGCCAAAACAGTAACAAACTTGGTACAAACTTCCTAAGTCCACGTCAAAACAGTAACAAACTTGGTACAAACTTCCTAAGTCCACGCCAAAACAGCACCAAACTTGGTACAAACTTCCTAAGTCCACACCAAAACAGTAACAAACTTGGTACAAACTTCCTAAGTCCACGCCAAAACAGTAACAAACTTGGTACAAACTTCCTAAGTCCACGCCAAAACAGCACCAAACTTGATACAAACTTCCTAAGTCCACGCAAAACATCACCAAATTTGGTACAAACTTCGTAAGTCCGCGCCAAAACAGCACCAAACTTGGTACAAACTTCCTAAGTCCACGCCAAAACAGTAACAAACTTGGTACAAACTTCCTAAGTCCACGCCAAAACAGTAACAAACTTGGTACAAACTTCCTAAGTCCATGCCAAAACAGCACCAAACTTGGAACAAACTTCGTAAGTCCACGCCAAAACAGTAACAAACTTGGTACAAACTTCCTAAGTCCACGCCAAAACAGTAACAAACTTGGTACAAACTTCCTAAGTCCACGCCAAAACAGCACCAAACTTGGTACAAACTTCCTAAGTCCACGCCAAAACAGCACCAAACTTGGTACAAACTTCCTAAGTCCACGCCAAAACAGTAACAAACTTGATACACACTTCCTAAGTCCACGCCAAAACAGTAACAAACTTGGTGCAAAGTTCCTAAGTCCACGCCAAAACAGAAACAAACTAGGTACAAACTTCCTAAGTCCACGCCAAAACAGCACCAAACTTGATACAAACTTCCTAAGTCCACGCCAAAACAGCACCAAACTTGGTACAAACTTCCTAAGTCCACGCCAAAACAGTAACAACTTGGTACAAACTTCCTAAGTCCACGCCAAAACAGTAACAAACTTGGTACAAACTTCCTAAGTCCACGCCAAAACAGCACCAAACTTGGTACAAACTTCCTAAGTCCGCGCCAAAACAGTAACAAACTTGGTACAAACTTCCTAAGTCCACGCCAAAACAGTAACAAACTTGGTACAAACTTCCTAAGTCCACGCCAAAACAGCACCAAACTTGGTACAAACTTCCTAAGTCCACGCCAAAACAGTAACAAACTTGTTGCAAACTTCCTAAGTCCACGCCAAAACAGTAACAAACTTGGTACAAACTTCCTAAGTCCACGCCAAAACATCACCAAACTTGGTACAAACTTCGTAAGTCCGCGCCAAAACAGCACCAAACTTGGTACAAACTTCCTAAGTCCACGCCAAAACAGTAACAAACTTGGTACAAACTTCCTAAGTCCACGCCAAAACAGCACCAAACTTGGTACAAATTTCGTAAGTCCACGCCAAAACAGTAACAAACTTGGTACAAACTTCCTAAGTCCACGCCAAAACAGCACCAAACTTGGTACAAACTTCCTAAGTCCACGCCAAAACAGTAACAAACTTGGTACAAACTTCCTAAGTCCACGCCAAAACAGTAACAAACTTGGTACAAACTTCCTAAATCCACGCCAAAACAGCACCAAACTTGGTACAAACTTCGTAAGTCCGCGCCAAAACAGAAACAAACTTGGTACAAACTTCCTAAGTCCACGCCAAAACAGAAACAAACTAGGAACAAACTTCCTAAGTCCACGCCAAAACAGCACCAAACTTGATACAAACTTCCTAAGTCCACGCCAAAACAGCACCAAACTTGGTACAAACTTCCTAAGTCCACGCCAAAACAGTAACAAACTTGGTACAAACTTCCTAAGTCCACGCCAAAACAGTAACAAACTTGGTACAAACTTCCTAAGTCCACGCCAAAACAGCACCAAACTTGGTACAAACTTCCTAAGTCCACGCCAAAACAGTAACAAACTTGGTACAAACTTCCTAAGTCCACGCCAAAACAGTAACAAACTTGGTACAAACTTTCTAAGTCCACGCCAAAACAGCACCAAACTTGGTACAAACTTCCTAAGTCCACGCCAAAACAGTAACAAACTTGGTACAAACTTCCTAAGTCCACGCCAAAACAGTAACAAACTTGGTACAAACTTCCTAAGTCCACGCCAAAACAGTAACAAACTTGGTACAAACTTCCTAAGTCCACGCCAAAACAGCACCAAACTTGGTACAAACTTCCTAAGTCCACGCCAAAACAGAAACAAACTTGGTACAAACTTCCTAAGTCCACGCCAAAACAGAAACAAACTAGGTACAAACTTCCTAAGTCCACGCCAAAACAGCACCAAACTTGATACAAACTTTCTAAGTCCACGCCAAAACAGCACCAAACTTGATACAAACTTTCTAAGTCCACGCCAAAACAGCACCAAACTTGATACAAACTTCCTAAGTCCACGCCAAAACAGTAACAAACTTGGTACAAACTTCCTAAGTCCACGCCAAAACAGTAACAAACTTGGTACAAACTTCCTAAGTCCACGCCAAAACAGTAACAAACTTGGTACAAACTTCCTAAGTCCACGCCAAAACAGCACCAAACTTGATACAAACTTCCTAAGTCCACGCCAAAACAGTAACAAACTTGGTACAAACTTCCTAAGTCCACGCCAAAACAGCACCAAACTTGGTACAAACTTCGTAAGTCCGCGCCAAAACAGCACCAAACTTGGTACAAACTTCCTAAGTCCACGCCAAAACAGTAACAAACTTGGTACAAACTTCCTAAGTCCACGCCAAAACAGTAACAAACTTGGTACAAACTTCCTAAGTCCACGCCAAAACAGCACCAAACTTGGTACAAACTTCGTAAGTCCGCGCCAAAACAGAAACAAACTTTGTACAAACTTCCTAAGTCCACGCCAAAACAGAAACAAACTAGGTACAAACTTCCTAAGTACACGCCAAAACAGCACCAAACTTGATACAAACTTCCTAAGTCCACGCCAAAACAGTAACAAACTTGGTACAAACTTCCTAAGTCCACGCCAAAACAGTAACAAACTTGGTACAAACTTTCTAAGTCCACGCCAAAACAGCACCAAACTTGGTACAAACTTCCTAAGACCACGCCAAAACAGCACCAAACTTGGTACAAACTTTCTAAGTCCACGCCAAAACAGTAACAAACTTGGTACAAACTTCCTAAGTCCACGCCAAAACAGCACCAAACTTGATACAAACTTCCTAAGTCCACGCCAAAACAGCACCAAACTTGGTACAAACTTCCTAAGTCCACGCCAAAACAGCACCAAACTTGGTACAAACTTCCTAAGTCCACGCCAAAACAGTAACAAACTTGGTACAAACTTCCTAAGTCCACGCCAAAACAGAAACAAACTTGGTACAAACTTCCTAAGTCCACGCCAAAACAGTAACAAACTTGGTACAAACTTCCTAAGTCCACGCCAAAACAGCACCAAACTTGGTACAAACTTCCTAAGTCCACGCCAAAACAGTAACAAACTTGGTACAAACTTCCTAAGTCCACGCCAAAACAGTAACAAACTTGGTACAAACTTCCTAAGACCACGCCAAAACAGCACCAAACTTGATACAAACTTCCTAAGTCCACGCCAAAACATCACCAAACTTGGTACAAACTTCGTAAGTCCGCGCCAAAACAGCACCAAACTTGATACAAACTTCCTAAGTCCACGCCAAAACAGTAACAAACTTGGTACAAACTTCCTAAGTCCACGCCAAAACAGTAACAAACTTGGTACAAACTTCCTAAGTCCACGCCAAAACAGTAACAAACTTGGTACAAACTTCCTAAGTCCACGCCAAAACAGTAACAAACTTGGTACAAACTTCCTAAGTCCACGCCAAAACAGTAACAAACTTGGTACAAACTTCCTAAGTCCACGCCAAAACAGCACCAAACTTGGTACAAACTTCCTAAGTCCACGCCAAAACAGTAACAAACTTGGTACAAACTTCCTAAGTCCACGCCAAAACAACACCAAACTTGATACAAACTTCCTAAGTCCACGCCAAAACAGTAACAAACTTGGTACAAACTTCCTAAGTCCACGCCAAAACAGCACCAAACTTGGTACAAACTTCGTAAGTCCGCGCCAAAACAGAAACAAACTTGGTACAAACTTCCTAAGTCCACGCCAAAACAGAAACAAACTAGGTACAAACTTCCTAAGTCCACGCCAAAACAGCATTAAACTTGATACAAACTTCCTAAGTCCACGCCAAAACAGTAACAAACTTGGTACAAACTTCCTTAATCCACGCCAAAACAGCACCAAACTTGGTACAAACTTCGTAAGTCCGCGCCAAAACAGCACCAAACTTGGTACAAACTTCCTAAGTCCACGCCTAAACAGTAACAAACTTGGTACAAACTTCCTAAGTCCACGCCAAAACAGTAACAAACTTGGTACAAACTTCCTAAGTCCACACAAAAACAGTAACAAACTTGGTACAAACTTGCTAAGTCCACGCCAAAACAGTAACAAACTTGGTACAAACTTCCTAAGTCCACGCCAAAACAGTAACAAACTTGGTACAAACTTCCTAAGTCCACGCCAAAACAGTAACAAACTTGGTACAAACTTCCTAAGTCCACGCCAAAACAGCACCAAACTTGGTACAAACTTCCTAAGTCCACGCCAAAACAGTAACAAACTTGGTACAAACTTCCTAAGTCCACGCCAAAACAGTAACAAACTTGGCACAAACTTCCAAAGACCACGATCCAACACGAAGAAGACAAACTGGCTCAAAAACGCGGGTAAAGATGATTGAAACCGGGGAACTCTGCTTAGAGCGTTGGCTTGCACCTTTCATTAGGTCCATGTCATTTAGCAATACTTTGACCCGTCGGGCACGGGAGAACGACCAAAAGAACACACCTGAGGACTTATGTCCCGAGGAAGTGTTTTGGACATGGTCTCGTGGGTTCGGAACTACGTCGTACACTTAAGAGATTGGTGATATCTCTTTGTGAGGTTCCGTTCGGGTATGAACATGTTGGCGAAAGGGTGCCACCTTCGGAAGTCGGTGGTACGCAAGTACCCTCATGCATGTTCGTTCTTCCTCACGGTTGAACATCTTAAACATATGGTGCCTATCAAACCTTCAAGACTTTGCTAGCTACTTAGTCTTGGGCGATGGTCCATATACCTCCCGTGTGCCCCGTCAAGGGGTGCACAGTTGCTTAGCGACTTAAACACTTGAAAGCCCGTTGTGGGGACTTCTTGCGTTTGATGGCTTCACATGCCACAACCATGTGCTTCCATCACGGAGTTGTTGTCCGGGTCTCTGGCTAGTGCAGTTGGGACAACCCTAGGTTGTCTGGGTCTCTGTCTAGTTCGGTAGGGACAACATACACAATGCGTTGCCTGGGTCTCTGGCTAGTGCAGTTGGGACAACCCTAGGTTGTCTGGGTCTCTGTCTAGTTCGGTAGGGGCAACCATTGAGTTAAGCAGCTGGGAGGCGGTGGTATAAGTCGGAGCACTCGAACGTGGAAGGACTGGTAAAGCGATGTCCTGACGCGTGGTCCGATCGGGAGACACTGGGTTCTCCAGTGAGCTCTGATGATCGGGCTAACATCTGGGTAATCAGGCAAACTCGGTGATCAGAAGGGAACCCCTGTCCACTGGTGAAAGAGAGCACTGGTGGACTTTTGAACGCTTACACTTGACTACGGCCCCGTAGACGAGTCCCCTGATGATCATGCAGAGGTGATAACCAGTATGTTGCGTAACTATTTGGCAAACAGAGGACTGCTGCCATGCAAGTGGCAGTCGGTTCCTCAGCAGCCAGCTAGGAATGCCCTGAGTGTTTCGATCGGGTGCATTAGTCGTGTGGTCCACGGGCGAACTCGCGTGCTCTGATGGTGTCCCTTAGCCGGGACCCTAAGACGCGCCGAGGTGGACCACCGGTAATGCAGCACTGCGAGTGTGTGGAACGAAAAGGTTGCCTTCCGAGGAGATGGTTTGGCTCCAGAGTAGTTCCCTCGCTCGTCGGAGTACTTGAACGTGGAAGGACTGGTAAAGCGATGTCCCGACGCGTTGCCTCGATCGGGAGCCACTGGGTTCTCCAGTGTGCTCTGCGGATCGGGAAACATCTGGGTAAACAGGCAAACTCGGTGATCAGAAGGAAACCCTGTCCACTGGTGAAAGAGAGCACTGGTGGACTTTTGAACGCTTACACTTGACTACGGCCACGTAGACGAGTCCCCGATGATCATGCAGAGGTGATAACCAGTATGTTGTTCTTTGCTAGCAAACAGGTCCGCTGCCATGCAAGTGGCAGAGGTACCTCAGTAGCTGGCTTAGAACGCACGAGTACTTCGATTGGGTGTATTAGTCGTGTGGAACACAAGCCAACTCGCTTGCCGAGGTGGACCAGCGGTTAGTGCAGCCCAGTGAGCGTGTGGTACGAAAAGGTAGCATTCCATGATGGTTTGGCTCCTTAGTAGCTCCACTGCTAGCGGTGCGTGGAATAAATTCGCATACCGTACGGGCCGCAAGGCCCCGTGGTGTGTGATGGTCCACAAACATGTGTTGCAACCTCCGTGATCGACGACGGGTCGTGGAGGTGGGCGACATTCGGTGTTCCCTTGGGGTATGGTGAACGCGGTTACCTTCCGAGGAGATGGTTTGGTTACCCAAGTAACTTGCCCTGGGGCAGTGTGGAACACGGTGTCACAACACATGAGGCAACTCAAGCAATGCCCTGTGGTTGTGGTGTTCCACTCGTGAGACATAATTCGAACGACTATAACATAACCCTTGGCAGGGGATCACTAGGCTCATGGATCGATGAAGACCGCAGCTAAATGCGCGTCACAATGTGAACTGCAGGACACATGAACACCGATAAGTTGAACGCATATTGCGCATCGTGCGACACAGCTCGATGTACACATTTTTGAGTGCCCATATTTGATCATAACCCAAGCCAAACGGCGTACCTCACCGTACGTGGAGTTGATGAAAGGGTCTGGATACGCCATCCTTTCTCTTGCATCGAAGTCGTAGCGTGTAGCAACCCCAGGTTTCAACTTGCAAAGTGGCCATGGGGCTGACACCTCACCACCATCAGCGTGCTGTGTAGCGTGTTCGGCCCAGTTCGGTCATCGTGAGGCGTTACCTAACGGAGAAGCACCAGCTGCTGCGTGTATCTCATGGTTACCCCCAACCATAGCAGCAGAGATACAAGACCAGCTCCTAGCAGCGGGAGCTCATGGGTCTCAAATAATGTGAGACTACCCCCTAAATTTAAGCATATTAATAAGGGGAGGAAAAGAAACCAACCGGGATTCCCTGAGTAGCTGCGAGCGAAACGGGAGAAGCTCAGCACGTAGGGATGGCGCAAATTGCGTTAATCCGATTCCGTGTACTGGTGCGAACCATCATCTACTGCCTTTGGTGTAAAC